>JAMALN010000475.1:0-28816 GCA_023630115.1 Cutaneotrichosporon sp. PK4640 | reverse complement strand
ATCCCCCACCCGGACCCGAGCCTGCGCAGCACGCCAACAGCCGAGCTCGGGCCCTTCGAGTACCCCGTCCCCGCGCCGGACTCGGAGGCCGGGCGCCGCGCCGCCCACGGTGCCCCAGAGATGCAGGAGTACATGTCGGCGCCGAGCCTCCCGCCCTCGTTCCCAGCAGAGATGCGCGACGGCTCCTACTCGTCCCAGGGGTCCATGTCAAGCAGCCTGCCCGAGGACATCCCAATTGGGAACATGCCCGCTGCGACCGAGGGCGCGCGCAAGGGTCACGCGCGCTCCCCCTCCGGCGGGCATGCCCACGGACACGCCCTCCCACGCCTCGCGCCGTCCAACCCGCGCCGCGGATCGACCATAGCCTTCGCGCACACCCCGTTGCATGCGCCAATCCCGCCGTCGCTCCTGCGCCGGCAGAGCGCCCACGCCGCCGCCCCGTCGCCCCGCCCCTCGGTGTCGCCCAAGAGCGGCCGTCCGCCGTGCGTCGCCGAGGACGAGCTGCCGCCCGCCGAAGACCGCGCTCAGGTACCGCCGGTCCGGCCCTCAATCCGTCCGCGCCCAACACTGCGCGAAAAGAGCCTCACCCAGTAGGCCGCGACACGCCTTGTCGATCGACTACCGGCGGCCATCCGGTCATCTGACTTCTGTCGATCATGTGCACCACTGTACTCGTGCAGTACACATACCCCTCTCCCACTACTCTCTTGGGCTCTTAGTGTCTGATGTATGCATTTCATCCAGCAGTTCTTCCGGCGGCGCAGGCCACGCCTGGGCCCAGGAATAGGCCCTGTCCGCCAAGCCCCCCGCCTCCATCTACTTCACCAGCATCCAGGTGACTGACTTTCTGTACCTCGCCTGCTATTCCTCCCACGCCGCCAGCCAACGCGAGTTGGCTGACTCACAGCACGTTCGATCACGCCAAGCTTTCTTCCCACAATTCACCGTCGTCAATCCACCGTCGCCCATGCCAGCCAGACCTGACATTTAGAGATCAGGCAGACACCCGAGACGAAGGTGCCTGTTTCCCACAGGCGGCGGCATGTTCTCCTTCTGTTCGGCTGCGGTTCCCTGAGCCGCTATATGGAACCTCGCCAGTAGTCTGGTCGCTTACGCGACGGCCATGCTGACAACAACAACGCTAGCCCGGTGAGCCTGGTACCGCTCCCGCTGAAGACTCGGATACCAGCGATGCCGGGCGCGCCGGCGCATACCTTGAGGGCACGTGACGCCGAGTCCCGAGGAGAAGAGCGGAGGGCGAGCGCCTCGCTTGGCGTCTGTTAATCATCACGCCCCCTCCCTTGGGTGGGCGCTCGTTCCGGCATGGTGCAAACACGCCAAACGCCTCGTCAGGGCCCAGCTCCCGAACAGATGGACATGGCATGCTGCCCATATGGCGCACCTGTTCCTCGCGACTTCTGCACCTCCACCCCCTGAGCTGCAACACCGACTGCCTTGGAGTCTGGCGGGACGGCTCGCCCGAATGTCCGCCAAGCCCGGCATGTCAGTCTCTGGCGCCAGTCTCTGGCGCCGCCGATCTCCCGCTACCCTGCACGGCTGGGCTCGGCGCTGATCTCCGAGCCCCCCCTCGCGACATGTCAGGCGGCTGCGCGACACCGGCCGACCCGCATAGCCGAAGCCGAGGCCGCGGCCCAGGCGGCCGCCGCTGCGGCGACGGTCCGCCGAACACGGGGTGCCCTGCCGATCCCTTCCCGCGCTCTATCAACAAGGCACTCATGTGCCTGGCCGGCGCCGAGGTAGGGCAGGAGACATGCCGGCGATGCCGCGGTGAGTCGCTGGGGGGGCCGAGCGGAATCGCGGCGGCGTCCTCTGGTCGAGGATTGGATGGCGGGCCCGACGCAGCCCGACGGAGCGCGATCGACTGGCGGCGGGGTCATCCCGTATGCTGTAGCCCTGGGATGGAGTGCAACGAGCTCGGCGAGTCGACTCCGATCTCCGCGGGATCTGACGGCGAGGCTGGGGAAGGCGTGAAAGCCCACCGCACACACTCCCATGCGCTCAGCCGAGGCTGTTCTGAGAGCTAGGCTTTCTGAGAGCTAGGCTCGGGCTGTTCCTCTTAGACCCAAGCCTCCTGGATATGTCATGAGCTCGTCACACGCACCTCCGCGATACCCAACACGGTTTCATCCCCGACGATCTCCTCTCGCCGCTGGCCCACCTCATCGCGCTCCACAACGCCACATCACCGTCGTCTGCGGCCGTATCATGGGGCGGCCGCCCCCTTTCCTGGGGAACACACCCGGCTGCAGGGCACACGATACAGCTCACCTCCGCCATTGTGCCATTCGCGAGGCTCCTCAGTGGCGGGCAGCCTCGTATACAAGCTCAACGACAGCTACAGAGAACACAAAGTGGCCTGACGGCTACCATGCCTGGACGCAGAACGAGGAGGAGGCTGCAGTGGTCCCTGTCATCGCGCCACTCGACACGTTCGACCCCAAGGCGATCAACGTCCGCTGCATCCCCCTCGGGCTGTGGCGAGCCGAAGGGGGAGAGACGCTGGTCCGCCTCGCGACGGACGCCGAGTACGTCGTTGTCTGAGTCAAGGGCCTGGGAAGTCTGTTAGAGGTGGCGTGAGACAAGAATAGCAGGCATCTGTGAGAGATGAATGCGGTGAAGGCGCCTGATGGCAGGGCAGTCTGACAACAGGTCGGTGGACGTTCTGATGCGCCACACGGCCGCCGGTATGCCTCTCCTCCTCTACGGCGATGACGAGGGCTCTGGGACCGAAGAGGTGGAGGCAGAGGGCGATCCGAACGGAGGGGCGCTCAACCAGGGACGTGGCTTCACCCTCCTCTTCCTCATCCCCCCACTTCTCAGCAACCGCATCAACCGCCATGTCCGCCTCCCTTGACCACACCATGTTCCCGCACATCGTCGAGCGCATCGGCCGCTACGCCCCGAGCCAGGTCCGCTCCACCTCGCGTCACTGGGCTACCCGTATCGACTCGAGCGCCGCACACTGGCGCATCCAGGACACCAAGCACCCCACCGCACCGCCTACGGCGCAGCTGACCCGTCGTGCCCCGCACGACGGGGAGATCTCGCACGCCCGCTACCTCGACGTCGCCGGCCCGCCGGACCCGCGCTGGATCTTTCCGGCGCTCGAGGTCGTGCGCTACCTCCACTCCTCGCACGGCAATGTGCGCTTCGAGGCCTCCACGGTCATTCTGTACGGCACGACGGACTGGACGATGGGGTACTGGTCCCTGCTCGAGTCGCCCGACATATCGGAGCGCCTCCACTTCAAGGACACGCTCATGTTCCCCGAGATGGTCGAGCACGTCGTCATGAGTACCGGAGAGATGATTAACGCCGAGACACCGGGCACTTGGGCGAGCCGAGACGGCGATCAGGACGGCAGCCTCCAATGTCAAGCGCCTGACTGTGGTGCTACGTAAGGGTGCCCAGCCCACCTCCCTCGCCATCTTCTATTGCATCCCCCACCGCATCGCCTTTAACGACCTCGACATCACCCTCGTCTGCGCTTGCCCTGAGGGCTCGGAGGAGCACACTCGGCACGACACCGGCGCCCTGCGTGCTGTGGCGACAGACTGGGCCCACACTTGGCACGAGCGGCTGGAGGAGTGTATCGAAAACGACGGGGGCCCTCATATGGCGTACCTTTGGCACGGTGGATACGATGAGGCGTGCGACATCCTTGATCGCTTCCCTCCCGACACGTTTCGTCCCACGGCCGAGCGGGTGCGCCACATCTCCCACGACGAGTGGCGCGACGAGGTTGGCGAGACGGTCTTCCGCCTCGCGACGGGGGAGGACTACGTCGTCGCCTGAGGCTGCGTAAGCATGGGAGCCGGGTGAAGCGCGATGAGGGAAAGAGTGACTGGTAGTGCAGAGCATGCATATGTAGGTGTCGCGACCATACTGGAGTATGCGCACAGCTTTGGTGTCGCGCTGAGCGCCCGTCGGCTGAAAGCGTAGCATGGAGCGTTGGAGCGTGCATCTGGATGTCGATACACCTCGGTAAGTGCGCGTAGTCGAGGATGCGCACTTGGTCCCAGCTGTGTCACCAGCGGCCGGGAAGCTGGCCTTGCGCAGCGCCGTCTTAGCGTCTTGCCTCGCGGTGCGCTCCTCCCCAAGCCCATCGCCGGAACCTCTTCTCGACGGGGGTGCACGGTCGGCCGCGCCATGGCCAATGGGCCCGCAGCGCTGCCACCAGATGACGAGTGGGCTCGCCGACGTGCGCCATCACTTCTTCTGCACCTCGGCCTGCAAGCTCCCCACGCTCCGCGCCAGGTCCTCCCACCTGCCGTCCGTATCGCCCGTCGCGGTGCCCCACGAGCTGCGCGCCACGGGCGCCGGGCGTGGCGGTGCGCGCCGGTCGAGGTTGAGGTAGAGGACGGCGAGGAGAGGGAGGGGGAGCGCGGCGGTGAGGGCCGAGGTGGAGCGCGCGATCACGAAGCACGAGGTGACCGTGTAGCAGAGGACTGTGACCAGCGTCACGACCGTGCGGAGGATCTGGAGGGTGAAGTCTGTGCCGGGCATGATGATGAGGTGGGAGTTGTGGGAGAGTGGGGAATGCAGAGAGGACGGGGCGTTATCTGATTTGTGATCTGCAGTGGGGGATCGGCATGTGGAGCCAGTCTGCGGGGCAGGTGATCTGCCTAAGGTTTGGATCCATCTTCTGGGCGTAAACGCGCTATTGCAGGGTGTGGACGCGTATGCATTGCATGTGTACCTCCTTGTCCTCGTCTGGGCTGGCGTACATACCGCATGCCTTCCGGCCGCCTCCTTCAGCACACTCCAGTGTCAGTGCGTTTTGTCGACGCCCGCGCGCCACTCATGCGTAATACTGTCGCCCGAATCGCCGGCGGTGCGTTGGATGATGTGCACGCCCGGCGGTTGCTGCATCGGAGACCGTCTCCCGCTCCGCAGGCAGACAATCCTCTCCAAATGACCTGGCAAAAAGGAAACTTCCCGATGACAGAGAGATTCGAACTCTCGAGCCCGAAGGCACGGCCTCAGTTGTTTAAACTATAGCAAGGCCGCGGAATAACCACTATCCGATGTCACCCTAACAACTTTCGCTGATGGAAGATTTTCACGCGGGCTAAGAGGACATGAACGTTCCGCGGATGATTTTTCTTTCGTCGCACACACAGCGACTCCATGCTCTTCCCAGCGCGGTCCACTCGTCATCACGCGGTATGGAGCCGTCCCCACGCCCTTAAAGGTAGCCCTGACGATTCGGGAGGCCTCCCATTGCCCCTTCCACACCACAGTGTCGCCGCACGCCCGACCCGGTGCCGCCCTGTCCGCGCGGTGTCCGAACGGAGTCGGGAACCGGGCCGCTGACAAGGCACTGCGCGCGCTTCGGTCTCTCGGGACACGCGATGAGCGCTCGCACGTCTCGGTGCTGTCATCGCCATCATGTGATTCGCGGGCGACCGACGTTGCCGCGATTGCCGCCTCGCCAGCCTTTAGATACTGGGATACCGGCGCATGTCGATCCTGGCATCAGGTCAACCGAGCCTGCCGTACCTTACTTCTTGCCCACCAGCCCTTGCTGGGGGGACAGCGTTGGGGCAGCTAGGGACGATAGCTGGGGACATATGTACTATCTCGGCGACGAACAGGGATAAATAGGCCCCGCCGGATCTCGGTCGGACATGTGCCTGGTTTACCTGGTCGATATCCACCGAGGTTCGGGTACCCACCTCGAGTACACCAAACCACTCCGGTCGTCCAACCACACCCCGCAAACACTGCGAGATGGCGTACTCACGGACGGTGTGCCCCAGCGCTGCTGTCCGGGGTACGGTCCGGGGCTCAGCGGGGGACCGGACGCGGTGCGGGGCATATAAGACCAGCGCGCAGCTGACCCTATCGCCATTGCCGCAATCCGGGCCCTATCCCGCTTCCAATGACCAACACCAAGATCCGCCACGCGCCGGACCGCGCCGAGCTGGCCCCGGCCTCCGACTTCGGTGTGATCCTCGACCCCCAGGCGCTCGAGTACGCGCACGACTCGGAGGCGCTGGCCGCCGCCTACGGCGGCTCGGGAATCAAGGCGCTCTTCCGCAACTGGATCGCCCTCGTGTGCAGCCTGTGCGCGTGCACCGGCGGCCTGCTCTTCGGCTTCGTGAGCCATACCTCTATCCCACTAACGGCAGGACCAAGGTCTTGTGTCCATCGTGCTCGTCATGCCGGACTTCCTGCGCCAGTTCCCCGAGATCGACAGCAAGGTCACCTCGGCCGCCGCGCTGAACAAGGGCATCATGACGGCGCTGCTCGAGCTTGGCGCGTTCATGGGCGCGATAATGGCGGGCTTCGTTGCCGACCGCTATTCCCGCAAGGTGTCGATCGCGGTGGGCATCGTGTGGTTCGTGATTGGGTCGACGCTGCAGACCGCCAGCTTCCAGCTTGCGCAGCTCATCATGGGCCGCTTCGTGGGCGGCATCGGGATCGGCGTGCTCTCCACCACGTCACCGATGTACATTTCGGAGATTGCGCCTCCGAATGCGCGCGGCGCCATGCTCGCCCTCGGCGAGGTCTCCATCGTCCTCGGCATCGTCGTCATGTTCTACATCACGTACGCGACGCGCTTCATCGCCGGCGAGTGGAGCTACCGCCTCCCCTTCCTGGTGCAGATGGTGCCGGCGATTCCCCTCACCATTGGGCTCTTCTTCCTCCCCTACAGCCCGCGGTGGCTCGCCTCGCGCGGGCGCGACGACGAGTGCCTCACTACCCTCTGCCGCCTGCGCCAGCTCCCGCCCTCCGACCCGCGCGTGCAGGCCGAGTGGCTCAACATCCGTGCCGAGGCGTGCCGCAACCGCGAGGACCTCGTCGAGCGCCACCCCAAGGCCCAGGGCGACAGCTTTGGCCAGCAGCTCAAGATGGAGGTCGCGTGCTGGGTCGACATGTTCCGCAGCGGCATCATCCGCCGCACGCTCGTCGGCATCGTGCTCATGTTCTTCCAGCAGTTCAGCGGCATCAATGCTGTGAGTTGACGTACCTGGCAGACTGAGCTGACACCAGCTCATCTACTACTCGCCGACGCTGTTTGAGACCCTCGGCCTCGACTACGAGATGCAGCTCACTCTCTCGGGCGTGATGAATGTCGCGCAGCTCGTCGCCGTTATCCCCCCAGTCTACTTCCTCGACGTGATCGGGCGCCGGCTGCCGCTCATGATCGGTTCGACCGGCATGGCGCTCTCTCACTTTGTCGTCGCGGCCATGATCGGGCAGTACGGGCACGACTGGGAGGCGCACGGCGCGCAAGCGTGGGTTGGCGTCGCCTTCATCATCTTCTTCATGATCCCCTTCGGCATCTCCTGGGGCCCCGTGCCGTGGTCGCTGCGTGAGTACCCCCCGCAGCGGTAGCTGACGCCAGCGGCCGAGATCTTCCCGTCCTCGCGTCGCGCCAAGGGAGTGGCTCTTGCCACATGCTCCAACTGGTTCAACAATTTCATCATCGTGTGGTTGCGCTTAGGGGAGCGCTGACGCCAGGGCCTGATCACGCCCCCGCTCGTCAGCGGAACCGGGTACGGCACGTTTGTCTTCTTCGGCGTGTTCAGCGCACTGTCGGGCGTGTGGACGTTCTTCTGCGTGCCCGAGACCAAGGGCGTCACGCTCGAGCAGATGGACAAGGTCTTCGTGAGTGGCTGCAAAGGTGGGGGCTGATATCAGGGCGGGCACTTTGCGCGCGACGAGCTCGAGGCCAAGGACCAGATCATGGGCATTCTGGCTGGTTCGAGCGCGACCGCAAGCATCGACGACGGGAAGCCCGAGACGGAGTGGAAGGAGCACGCATAACGGCGGGCGGCATGAGCCTAAGGGTTTGAGATGTGCAAGAAGATCTAACAGAACTGCATACCGTATACTGGAGGCCGTACGGGTTATGCGAATACATTAGGATGTAAGCTCCAGGCTGGCCATGACCATTGTGGCAGAGGTTAAATATAGGTGTTCCAGCGGGTGGAGAAGGACATGTCACAAGTTAGGAAAGATGGGCCAGTAGCTGGGATACTGGGGGAGCTCGCTCTTGCACTCTTGAACCGCGTGAGATAAGGTTGCCCAGGAGCGGCACAGTTGTCGAAAGAGTACCAGAGGTCAGAGGTTCTGCGGCCACAACGCTTCCCTATCACATTTTACATTTCGTTCGTACGAGTCCTACTTCTTGCCAATCGCATCCACAATAACCCCACCCAGCTTGATCGCCATCTCCTCCTCGTGGCGGGGCACGACGAGCTGCAGGCCCACCGGCATGCCCTCGAGCCCCGCGACGTCGTAGTTCTCCCACGCGTTCTTCTCGTCCGCGCTCCTGTACTCGCGGCCGATCTCACCCACGTCCGAGCTCCTTACAGAGCCGGCGGGGAACACCAGGCTCGTCTGCTCCGCGAGGTTCCACACAAACGTGTATGTCCCCTCGCGGATGGGGAACTGGTACCGCTTCGCGGCGGGGTACGGCGCGACGGGCGCGATGACGCCGTCGAACGGCCGCCCGGTGCCTGTGACCGCCTTGGAGGCGTGCCAGTGCGCGAGCGCCTCGGCGAGGTACGCCTGGCGCGCGGCCTGCGTCTTCCACAGGTCCTTGACGGTGGGCGGGTTGGCTGTGGCCGCCTCGGCGGCCGCGTCGAAGTGCTGCAGGCCGGCGGGGAAGGGCTCGGGGATGTCGCCGCGGATGGTGGAGGCGATCGTCACGCCGCCGTCGCCCTTGATGAGGGACATGAAGAGGGCGAGGGCGCGGGTGATGTCGTACGGCTTCCACTCGACGACGGTGTGTCCGGCGGCCTCGAGCGCCGCCCGCGTCTCCTTGAGCACGCGGGTGATCGCGGGCGTTGGGGCGATCGCGCCGTCGTCCATAATCATCCCGAAGCAGAGCTTCTCCGGCACGGCCACCTCGCGCCAGGGGAGGTTGTACACGGCCGGGTCGGCCTCCCACGGCTTGGCCTCGAGCACGGCACGGCTCCACAGCTCGAGGCCCGCGAGGTCGGGCGTCATCGGTCCGATGACGGACTTGATAGCCTCCTGGCCCGGAAGGCCCGGCCGGCCGCCCAGAAGCGGGAAGCGCCCGGCGGCGGGCTTGAGGCCGTACACGCCGTTCACGGCGCAGGGGATGCGGATCGACCCGCCAATGTCCGTGCCCGTGCCGAGAGGCGTGCCGCGCAGCGCGACGAGCGCGCCCTCTCCGCCGCTCGAGCCGCCGGCGCCGTACGCCGCGTTGTACGGGTTCGGCGTGTAGCCCCACACGTTGTTGTACGTCTCGGCCATGAGCATGGCGGTGGGGACGTTGGTCTTGCAGAACAAGACGGCGCCGGCGGCGCGGAACGCCTTGGCCAGCAGCGCGTCGTCGGCGGCCGGCTGGTCGCAGTACGCGATGTAGCCAATCGTCGTGTCGTGCCCCTGGACGTTGACGTTGTCCTTGAGCGAGACGGGGAGGCCGTGCAGCGAGCCCCGCGGGGTCCCGGTGGCGGCGTACTCCTTGTCGATCTTGCGCGCCTCGGTGATGGCCGCGTCGAACCAGATCTCCGTGAGGCAGTTGGTGAGCTGCTGCGCGATGGCGGCGCGCTTGCAGAATGCCGTGACCACTGCCTCGGAGGAGAGCTCGCGCGCGAGGAGGCGCTGCACCAGCACCGAGGCGGGCGTCTCGGTGATCTCCACCTCCTGCGGGGAGAGGACGCCGCATGTCGCCGGCACTGACATGACGTTGGCCGAGTCGGGGACCTTGATCGCCCATTCGGCGGGGATGGCAGCCGCGCGCGCGGCCTGCTTCGCCGCCGCGACGTCTTCCCAGGTCTTGCTTTGGGTCATGGCGTGTGAGTGTGAGTATGGGGGTCAGGGCTACATGCTGCTCGCTGCTCGCCATAAGTACAATGTCGAGGGTGGGCAGAGTGGGGTGTTCCTGTAAACAAGTTGGTTTTGCCGGGCGGCACGCGGATCTACCTACATCCGCACATCCGCACATCCGCCATCGCCGAGGGCCGAGGTATCGAGCAGCCTCGGCACTGCCTTGATATGTATCGTCGTCCAGTCTCAGCGTCAATTGCTCGACAGCGGCATCTTCGCACGCCAATCTGCAGCCCCGCTATCATTATCTGCGGTCGAGTCGAACTCGGCCAAGTCCGACGTGCGGGGCCGGAGTCATCCCTCGGCAATCTACGCGAGTGTCGTATCGGTCGTATCAGCCACAAAACCACCAGCTAAGCGCGCTCATTCTCACCTCCTCTACACGGGCCCCTGCCCACTCCATACTTATCCAAGCAATCGGCTCGTGTCCTCGTCTACCCCAACTATCATGCTCCGCCCCCTCCTCCGGACCGCCCCCCGCCTCGTGCGCACGGTCACCACGGCCCCCCGCGCCGCCGCCGTCACGCAGCACGCGACGACCGCCGGGCCGCCCCCGCCCCCGCCTGCCCCCGTCGTTCCAAAGGAGGCCAAGCCGCCCGCGACGCTCCACGTCGCCGGGGCCCAGCCCATCGCGGTGTCCTCGTCGGGCGTTACCTTCCGCATGGCCGACGGGCGCGAGGTCCTCGACGGCGTGAGCGGCGGCGCGGCTGTCGCGTGCCTTGGATACTCGAACCCCGACCTCGTGGACGTCATGGCGCGGCAGGCCGCGCAGATGCCGTACGCGTACCACCAGGCGCTGGGGCACGATGTGAGCGAGGAGCTCGCCCAGTTCCTGGTTGACCGCTCCGGTGGGGCGTTCGTCGCGGGCGCGTTCCTGAACTCTGGTACGTGTTGTGGGGGGACTGGGTGGGAGGTAGAGGATAGGTTGGAGGGGCCGGGTGTACGAGTAGGCCTGTGAGAGGGGCGTGTGGGCTGTGGACGGGGGGGAGGGTGTGCGAGCTGGAGAGGGCGTGAGGACATCTTGCTGACACTAGGCTCCGAGGCCGTCGAGGCCATCCTCAAGCTCGTGCGCCAGTACTGGATCGAGGAGGGCGAGCCCCAGCGCAAGTACATCATCGCGCGCTCGCCGGCCTACCACGGCAACACGCTCGGGTCCTTGGGCGTGAGTCCCGCGCTCTGGCTCCCACCGAATGACTCGCTAACCCCAGACCGGCTACGTCCCCGGCCGCCGCAACCTGTACGACAACTACTTCTCGGACGCGTACCAACACGTCGACACGCCGCAGGCGCGCGACCGCCTGCCGGGAGAGGACGACGCGGCGTACTCTGCGCGCCTGGCAGCCGAGCTGGACGCCAAGATCATGGAGCTCGGCCCCGAGAACGTCATGGCGTTCATCGCCGAGCCCGTCGGCGGCACCGGACCTGGCGTCACCCCGCCACCCAAGGGCTACTTCCCCGCGATCGACAAGGTCGTCAAGAAGCACAAGCTCATCTTCGTCATGGACGAGGTCATGAGCGGCACGGGGCGCTCGGGCACGCTCTTCGCGTTTGACTCGGTCGCCGAGGGCGTCAAGCCCGACGTCATCTCCATGGCCAAGGGCCTCGGCGGGGGGTACGTGACCATCTCGGCCGTCATGGTCGGCCAGCGGCTTGCGGAGGTGATCCGGCGCGCGGGCGTGTGGAAGAACTCGCACACGTACCAGAACCACCCGGTCAACTGCGCGGTCGCGCTCGCCGTCCTCAAGAAGATGGAGGACCAGGACCTGCTCGCCAACGTGCGCGCGCGGGGCACCCAGCTGCTGCAGGGCCTCAAGGCTGCGTTCCAGGGCAACAAGAGCGTGTTCGAGGTGCGCGGTCAGGGGCTGTTCCTCGCCGTCGACTTTGACGTGCCCACCGATCTGGCGCCACGGTTTGGCGCACGCGTTAAGGAGCGCGCGATGAAGAACGGGCTCATGACCCTCGCGGGCGTCGGCACCATCGACGGCGTCAACGGCGACTGCGTCATCCTCGCCCCCGCGTACACTATCACCCCCGAGGAGGCGGACAAAATGGTTGCGATCGTCAAGAAGAGCGTCGACGAGTGCTTCGCCGAGCTCTAGGACTCTGTACACATAGCCAATGCATGTACTGCTATTGTTACAGCGGAAAGTCATCGAGGCGCATCTCGCCATCCAATCTCTCTCGGAACCTGTTCGGGGTCCGCTCGGCCAGCTTATAATAGCACCCACCAGATCTCCGCCGCCCACCTCGGCGCCTCCGTGCTGCGGATGGTTCCCGATACCTGCTGCGGATCTTTAGAGCGGACCGGGACCCTCGGAAGCGCGACGGGCACTGTCCGTCAGCCGCAATCTCCTTCCCACTCACGATTACTGCCCGAACCCGGGGTGCTCCTTGAGGAACTCGATCTCCTCGGGCGTGCTCTCGCGCCCCAGCACAGCGTTGCGGTGCGGGAAGCGCCCGTACTTGACGATGATGTCGCGGTGCTCCTTGGCGTGCTTGTCCTGCTCGGCCTGGAATGGCCCGCCGACAGCGCCAAACAGCGCGACGGAGGCGTCCTGGTCCGCCAGCGCCTCCGAGTGCATGTACGGCATGTAGAGGAACATCTTCTCCTCGGCCTTCATCTCGCGGTCGAGGCCCTTGGCAACGGCGTACTTGCTGAGCGCGAGGGCGTGGGGGTCGGTCGCGAACGCGGCGGGCGTACGGCGGAACATGTTGCGCGGCGCCTGGTCGTAGACGATGACGCCGGCGAGGGCCGCGCGCGGGTCGGTGAAGCACTCGCGGGGCGTCGAGCCGCAGTAGGAGGAGAGCTCGTCAGGGTTGGGGTTGGGGGGCGAGGGAGAGGACGAGAGGCACTCGTAGATGTCGGCCCAGTGCTGCTTGCACTTGTCGTCGACGTGGGCGCCGCCCATGAACCACTCCTTCGGGCCCCAGGCGCCGTACCAGAGGCCGAGGACGTCGTTGACCCAGCTGGGGCCGAGGGCCGCGGCGGCCTTGGTGCCGTTCGCGGCGGTAGCGGCGGCGGTTCTCGCAGCGACCATGGTGTGTGTGGAGAGGGAGGTGGACGGTGAAGGAGTGGTAGAGGGTGGGGGAGAGGGGGAGGTGTCTGAACGGGTGGAGAAGAATGCGAGGATGAGAGCAGACACGCTGAGGGCAGCGATGAGGTTGCGAGTGAGCGACAGGGTGGAGAGAGTGAAGAGTCAAGGGATGGGTTGTTGATGGCCGTCGGCTTCGAGTGAGCTGATATTCGATTGGCGGGAGAACATGGCCAGGGTTTATCCAGGCCGGTGATTGCTTGGTGACGCGTGCCAGCACAGCTCCGCACACTTCCGCAATCCGCTTGATCAGCACCCTCTCGCGCTCCACGTTCGGCGGTGGAGCGAGACGGGAGCGAGGACTGGCTCCGAGCTCCGAGTGGAGGGACACGTCGGCGATGCGATCGCCGTGTCTTGGCACTGCGCGATCGGCGCCGATCCCAAGGCATGCTTAACACGCACTCAAGGCAGTGATCGGCACATTCATGCATCATGTATCGACCAGCCTCGGACCAAACACGCTTACATTGCTCCATCCTTCATCACTCCTATTCAGCAGATAACTCCACCATACTCCGCGTCCCTCCCTGGTGATCCCTAACACCTTGACCCATCTTGACTCACCTTTCTGATCCCCTCTCACTCCTCACTCACTTCTCACCCCCTCACCTCGCGCCGCTGCACAGCTGGCTGCTCTCCTCCCCACATCCACGCTCCCCATTCCTCCCACGTTCCCTCATGAGAGCCATGGATCTCCGCAAACCCCGCCGCGATCTCTGCGCCACGGCTGAGGCGCTCGAGACGATGACCCTCGCCGCCGCCGAAGGATGAGCCCTCCGACCCCAAAGTGCCCGAGTACGACAAGCTCAACGCGGGCCAGAGGTTCGACTGTCGTGGGCAGGACCCCACGGGGTATTCCCGCCCCGAGAGCTCACGACGGACCCACCGTAGGTAGACTCAGCTCCGTAGTCTTCCCTATTACCGTATGAATCACCCAGTCTCAAGAAATGCCCTCTTACGCCTCAGCCCCTCAAGAGCCTATTCCGTTCTCGAGCATCCCCTGCATCGGCGAGGCGTCTACGACAGTCACGCAGCTCGACGAGGTGCGCCGCCGGGGCAGGCTGGCGGCGCCATCTGGCGGTGGTGCGACGCGCCCGTAATGGCAAAATGCCTGGCTGTATCCGCTGTGCAAGCGCTCGACGTCGAGGGCGCTCGGCCATGCGCACGAGGTCACACGGCACGCAGTGGTGCGGTGGCCGAGGCTGGAGCCCAGGCGGCGTCGAGTCGGGCACAGGAAGGTCCCGCGTCGAGCACGGCGGCGGTTAGGCGTCCTTTCAGCGCCTACAGTGCCTCCTCCGGGCCCTCACGCTGACCCTGCCGGGTGGTGGACCAGCGCTGCCCCCACTCGGGCTGATAGCGGGGCGGAATGAGCTCCGGGTCCTGGACGATGCCAGCGTCCTCCTCTTCCACCACGGGGCGCGACGTGAAAGGATTGGGAGTACGCGCGTTGGGATGGGCACTGAGAGGCATGGCACTGAGTGGCGCTGCGTCGGGATAGTTGTTGCCCTGCCCGATTTGCAGCCAGCCGGGGTTCCGGTTAGACGGTTGAACGGGGGAGAGCGCAGCGAGCAGCTCGGCCTTCTCCGAGTTGCTGGCGGCCGACGGGCTGGGTGTAGAGGTTTTGGGTGAGGTACCTTCCGCGCTCAGGCCTGTGTTGGCGAGGACGGCCAGCTTGAGATGTTGCGGGCTGGTGTTAGCGCTTCCAGTGTCAGAACGTACGTCGGCTCGAGCTCAATCTTGTCCGAGCTGGACGGTGTGTGCGTGAAGGGATTGACGGGTTCGCCGTCCTCGTCGATCTCAAAGGTATCCTGAGGCTCGTGGTTGGCGTTCCGGCGCTGTCTCGGCCGCTTTCGAA
Organism: Cutaneotrichosporon sp. PK4640; assembly: GCA_023630115.1. NCBI lineage: Eukaryota > Fungi > Basidiomycota > Tremellomycetes > Trichosporonales > Trichosporonaceae > Cutaneotrichosporon > Cutaneotrichosporon sp. PK4640. The sequence continues at coordinate 14,038 of JAMALN010000475.1, read as the reverse complement.
GGAAGAACCACACCGCTCCGCCGATGAGCAGGACTGCTGCAACCCCGCCGACCTGCATGTCAGCACGGAGGGAGCCTGATATTACCCACCACACCTCCAACAATTGGCCCGGTTGTACTTGGTTTTTCACTCTTCGAAGCGTCTGCCGGATCTAAGCCTACTCTTGATGTAAAGGCTGGAGAAACACTGCCTGTGGTACTCGGCTTGTCCTGCCAGAGATTCGCCCACTCGTACGCTCGCGGGCTGAGGTTAGCGAGTGGCAGCCGCGGATGTACGCACTCATCGTCGTAGGGAAAGATCAGGGTGCTGTTGAGAAACACCCCCTCCCCGGCGGTCGCAGCCTCCGTCCAGATCTTGAGGCTATAGCGAACAGCGGGGTGAAGAGGAAGGGTCAAAAAGCTCGAGAAGATGGGCCATGGGCGATTGGTTGGCAGTGAGAGCGTCTCGTTGGGCCCGTGGGGAGCAGGGGGGTCCAGCAGCATGTTGACGACGCCATTGTTGGGGCCCATTACGCCGGAGAGCTCGAACGCGCTCGCGTTCACAGGGAGGGTGATCGTTACCGACGCGTCGTTCTTCAACGCTGCCACCCACTTGGTTTCCTGTCCTGGCCGAGTCAGCTTTCTCATCGGTGGTGCAGCCGGCGACACTCACCGAATTGGAGTGCATGCGGTGCAGCGTCGCCGCTGTACGTGTACGGCGCTTGGAGGCTGGTGTCTGTCGCGAAATCGAGACAGTTGCCAGGTTGGCACCTCGAAATGTCGGTGTCAAAGCGATGTCTAACGTCCGACCTACGGTCAGCTCTGTTTGCCTTCCGGCATGTCCTCACAAGTTGTGACGCATCAATGGTGTTTCAGACTGGAAGAACTCCATGTTCGCGCTCCAGGTGTTCGGGATCAGGACTGTGACATTGTGCCACCCGAGTTCGAGATCTTGGATGTAGAACCAGTACGGCCTCTGCTCTCCGGCGATCACCTCCATCATAGGGACGGTTCGGCGCCCATCAACCAATGCGTAGAGGCCCTGCAAGTCGCTGACCGTCACCGGGACCGGTATACCGGAATCATTCTTGAAGAGAGAGTTCCTGCCTTCCCTACTTCCAATGGTCAACGAGGCGCCGGAGAACAGGACAGTGATGGCCGCCCGCTCGCCGACGAAATTGCGATAGGTCACATTGGGAAGCTGGGCTGACGTGTTCAGCCGCTGGCTCACGAAGGCGTGGGCTGTCGCCGGGAGACTCTGTCCCGTCTGGCTGCCGCTACCGCGCCAGGCGTACTCCCACTCACGCCCAGCGACAATGGCGCTGGCCGCCCCGACTCCCGACTCATAGTTCAGGAAGCGGGCTTCGGGGGTGTAAGGTGGGACGTCCTGGGCCAGCGCGGGGGCCAGGAAGAGGGCAGCGGCGAAGGCGACGAGCATGGTGTGGAGCTCCAGGATGGGGAAGGGCGCTCGCTATCTTGAGTCGGGTTTCACGCGTCGATCGTCGCACTGCTCGGTAGGCCTTGAGTCGGCTCAGCCGCACCACCTGGAGGACCTGGGGGCTGGCGGATGGCGGAGATGAGAGGGAAGTGGGGACGCGTCGGTGGGCGATCCGAAGGGGAAGGAAGACCGCGCGCGCGTTGGTGGGGAACGGGTCGGAGGTAGACGGGAGAGGAGAGAAGAGGACTGATGAACGCGAGCGACAGAGAATGAGAGAAGAAGAGATGATGTGAGAAGAAGAGATGCAGCAGAGACGCAGAGGGGGAGTGGAGGGTGGGGACGCCAGGGGGTTGTCCAGGGCGAGGAACCAGGTTTCACCTTGAAACGCGGGATCTCTAGTCTGTTTACGCCCAGATATGACGTTAGCACCTCTCCACTCCACCTCTTGGCATGCATATCAGACTCGTCTGGAGCGGGATCCAGTGCGGGGGAGAACGCGCAAGCACTGGCGAGTGAGGCAGTGCAGTTGGTAGCAAGCACAGCGAAGTGGTTCAGCTTTTGGGCGGAGTTGATGGGCCCCGCCCTGGCCGAAGTTAAGTGGGGTGTACGCAATCTCACGAGGTCAGGAAGTAGCTTGCAGGCACGGCAAGCATCGCGTCTGGATCTGGCGGGTTGCACACGGCCGACGGGCGCCGTCCAACCACCGCTGCTGCTGCTTCCGACGGGAGTGGCGGTGTCAGCGTCGACGTTCGACGAGGCGCGTCGCGGCTCACGTGTCGCGCTCGTATGGACGCTCCATCACTCCACGTCTGCACGCTTCATCTCTTCATGTCTGCTTTAGCGTCTCGAGGTACACTGGCTACTGGCTAGGAGGGCTGATGATGATGGTGGGGGTGGTGTCGGTGGCGGTCATGCCGTCGATGGCGGAGGTGAGGTCGTCCATGCTGGTTCGCGTGGGGCTTGGGTGTCGGCTGGGGTGGTGACTGGCGGGCGATCAGCTGGTCGAATCGTCAGCTGTTACTTATGCCCGCTGTGGCGCGAGTACCGAGAAGATACACAATGCATGATGATCACAGCCTATGTTGAGCATGCGAGTGTGCGTTGTACTTGCGAGCGGTGATGAATGATGGAGCGCAAGATGAAGAGTGGTGGCGGAATGACTTTGGTCCGGCCGCGGATATTTGGTTCCCACTACCCATCAGCCATTGGCCACCGTATAACACCAGCCACCACGCACCTAAAGACACATCTCAGTGGTGTATGCCTCTCCAACCTCCTCGGCGTACTCGTCAAGCGAGAGGAAGCGCACAAGCCCGTGCGCCGCCTCGAGCATCTCCTCCCTTCCCTCGGTGGGGTGCTTGGCCTCGTACCGCCGCCAGAGCCGCCACTCGGTGGCGCGCCGCCCCTCGCCCTCCCAGTCCGCGCGCGAGCGGCCCGAGTTGACGACGTCGATCCGGGTCATCTTACCCCTCAGGTGTGGCCACGCAACGTCCACGACGGCGAGGGGGTCGCTGGTGAGCGCCGACGACGCGAACCCTCTCGCAGCGGCCAGGCCGAGCGCGATCCCGCCCTCCTCCTCCCCCACCTCCATGGGAACAGTGGCTGAGAAGATGAGCACGAGCTCGGTCGCGCGCCCGAACTTGAGGATCGTGCCGAGGTCCGCGAACAGCCGCTCCGGCCAGGCGGGGGGCACGTGGGCGACGATGCGCGTCCGCACCTGCTTGCGCAGGAGGTCGAAGTGGCCCGCGCGGAGGCCGCCGTGCGGGAGGATGAGGGTGTCGACCTCGAACAGGCCGTGCTCCCAGTAGTCGAGGACGCGGGCGATGCGCGCCGTCCGGAGGGAGCGGAAGCGCGTCGCGGGCGCCAGGCGGGAGGGCTGTACCGGCTTGTTGGGGGGTAGGGGGGCGATGTCGAGGGTGCGCACAGAGTGGGTGAGCGGCGTGGTGAGCCAGTCGGGGACCGGGACATTGAGGGGCGGGGAGGATGGGATGAGGAACGACTCGCCGTCGAAGCGGAGGTGGGAGACCAGGAGGGCGTCGGCGCGGGCGCGCCAGGCGGCGCAGGCGGCGCGGAGGGCTAGGAGGGCCGGAGGCGGGGCGGCGGCGAAGATTGCGTCGATGATGTGTGGGAAGGACTCGGCGGGGAGGGGTGTGGGGTATGCGGTCGTCATGGTGAAGAGGTGGGCAGTCGGGGTGGCTCTTGCAAGCACGGAGGTGACGAGGTAAAGGAAGTAGAGAGAGATGCAGATGAGAACAAGGATGATGATGAGAAGGCGAGTGCTGGCTTGTGCACAACTGTGCACAACGATGTAGTCGGATGCGGGGTATCCGGGTGGACGTGGGGTGGGCAGAATCAACCGTCTCTCCCATGCACAGACCATCAACATGACCTCGATCGCCGACGCGGAATGACCATGCCAAGGCCCAGTGGCAACATGCGCGGACCTCTCTCGGCACCCGGCACCCCGGCACAACCTCGAAATGACGCGGCGCGGACCGTGTCGGCCTCCGTCGCCGTGCCTCCGCATCCTTTCCGCATCTCTTGCTCACACGCCCATGTCGTCATGTCATGCATACACGTGGCTACCATCATCATATGCGGGCTATCCTCCGCATCGGACTCGGGCAGAGGGGCTTGAGCAGCGGCTGCGGCCCAATACGGCGCGGCACGCCCATCTCGAGCGCGAACTGCTCGGCGCCAACGCGGGTTGCGTATTCGTCAAAAGTCGTGTAGGAGAAGTAGTGCCCGAAGGCGGCCTTGACATCGTCAACGGCCGCCCGTCCGAACCCCGCCGCACAGAGGAAGAGGGCGTGCACGTCCTCGGCCTCGCCGCTGAGCGCCTCGCCCGCCTCCACGCCAGCGGAGAACCAGGGGAGCGCGTTCACAAGCGTCATCCGGAACGTGGGTGGCTTGCCGGCGTGCCAGCCCAACTGCATCGAGAGCATGAGGAGCGGGCCGAGGACGGAGATGTCGATCTCGTCCGCCGCCCCAGAGAAGACGAAGACGACCTCGCGGACGGTGCAGGACAGGAGGGCGAGCGCAGCACCCACAGCACCCCACGCGCCGAGCTCTTGCTGGCGGGGGTTGTAGTGCGCGACGAGCCGGATCGTGCGCCGGAGGTATGGCGCCCAGGTTCGCATGGCGGGGCCGTACGCGCCGTCCGAGATCGCGCCAGACAGCACCAGCGTCTGCGAGGGAGGGAGGGAGGAGATGTCGCCGCTCCATCGGGCGATGGAGCGCGCGCGCAGCGTGCCGACTTCGGGGGGGAGGGCGCGGGGGTTCGCGAGGTCGAGGTCCACGACATCGAGGGTTTGCGCGGGAAACTTGGCCCAGTCGGTGCGGATAGGCCCACCAGCGGGGAGGGCGGGCGCGTACTCGTCCTGCAGGACGATGTGGGAGAGGAGGCGCGCGTCGGCGCGGTCCCGCCACGCCCGGCACACAGCGCGGAGGGTGGCGAGCGCGTCGTGGGGCGCGTACGCGAATATCGCGTCGACAATGTGCGGGAACGCGTCGGCCGCGATCGTGGGGGAGGACATGGAGTGGGTGATTGGGGAGGAGGGCGGGTCGAGGTCCATCATACGGGGTGGCGGGGTGCGGGGCGGTGTGATGAGCCCCGAGGGCGGTGCTCGGATGAAGAGGGCGTGCGCGGGGACCATGGTGTCGTCGCTGGAGAGCGCCCGCTGGGAGCGGTAGAAGGCGTCCATTGCTTCGTCCATGGCGATGGGGAGTGAATGGGAGAGTGAATGGAAGAGAGAGGAGCAAGAGCGATGGGAGTGGAGGATGCTGCAGATGGCAGCTCGAGGTCAGGTGGCCGCCGCATTCGGAATGACGGCCCCACATCTGGTGCCCCACATTCCTCCCAACTTTGCCACCCACTGCTCTTCCCGTTCACTGTACACCGCCCATTCCAGATACACAAGCTTTATCTGGGACGCGTCGCGCCTCGCTTGGGAACGCGCCCAAGTTTACTCTGCTCTTCCAAAAGCACGATGATTCGGACAGAGGAGGAGCGCACGGACGCAACTTGGCACGGCATCACTCGGCCATCTCGGCGGTGCAGATCCGAGCGATCGTGAAGCGGCGCGTGACCTCGAGAGCAATCAAACTCAATGCCCTGCCAAACACCAACACACCACGGTTGACTGCTGCTCTACCATCTCCAAGTCTCCACCACATGGGTGGTGTGGACGTTTGCAAGCCACGAGATGGGGCAGTTGGGCGCCAGCGCTCACCGAGATATGGGTCGGAGATGACCGATCCTCGGGGTTGTCAATCTCGTCCCTCGCTCCGAATGCCAAGGCTGCACAGACAAAAGCACCCCGGACCTCCAGCTCGGCGTCTGGCACCGTACCTCATGGCTGCTGGGCTGTGAGACGAACAGCGCACTACGTCGACAACGTCTACACCGCTGGGCTAATGTTATCCCTCTAGACATGCTTATCGCGCGGTATCCTCTACTTTGCGAGCCCAGATAACAATGATAAATTACATGCAATGACAACGATACGGGCCCTACTTCTCCTCCACATGCTCCATCTCGGGTTTCTCGACATCCTGCTCCAACCCCCGCCTCCCAAACACGAAGGGGAGGGCCGTTACCCCCGTGCCAACGAGATAGGTCGCTCCGCAGAATACGCCGGCATAGGTGAACGAGCCCCCACCCTTCTCGATGAGCACGCCGCTGACGACCGGCCCAGCGAGGATGGGCGGGCTAATGGCCGTCCAGAGTACGCCGATCCACGTCCCCAGCTCCTCGGGCGGCGCGATCGCCGCCGTCACCGCGCTCACGAGGGTGATCCACGCGCCACTCGCAAACCCATAGCCCCAGAGCCCAATCACCGCCGCGGCGGCGGGCATGGGCGTGGCGCACCAGAACGCGAACAGGACCGCCGAGGTGAGCAGCGCGAGGGCGACGTACACCCTCCACGCGCCGAAGCGGTCGGCGATGAACCCCGAGCTCGCGCGCCCCAGGAAGCTGCCCGCCTGCAGGATCGCGATGGCGTAGTCCCGAATCGCGGGCGAGAGGCGGTTGCCCGCGGCCATGGTGGGCGCGTCGAAGTAGGGTGTGAACATGTTGAGCATGGAGAGGCCGGCGCCGAGGGCGAGGAAAAGGAAGGCGCGGCTGTGCCACGGGCGCGCGAGGGCGGACCAGGGCGCCGGCTGGCGGGGCGGGAGGCGCGCGCGCAGCCAGAACCACGAGGGGAGCATGAGCGCGCCGTTCATGCCCGCCACGACGAGGACGGCGTCGCGGAACGCGAAGCGGTCGAGCAGGCCCTTCAGGAGGATGGGGTAGACGATGCCGCCGATGCCGGAGCCGCACCCGACGATCCCGATGGCCGTGGAGCGGCGGCGCGCGAACCAGTGCCCGCAGACGGAGGCGCTCGGCCCCCAGATGATGGAGGTGGCGAAGCCGAATAGCGCGTGCGCCAGCAGGAACTGGTAGTACTCTCTGCAGAAGGCCACGGCGACGAGGGAGGCGAAGGAGAGCGTCGTGCCCGCCACCACGAGGAGGCGGGGGCCGTGCGCGTCGAACAGCCGCCCGAAGAAGAGCGAGGGGAAGAAGGTGAGCGTGGACTGGATGGTCGCGATCCACGCCACCGTCGGCTGCGAGTAGGCGGCCAGCTGGTGGGAGAGGTAGTAGCCCTTGAGCTGGCCGAAGGAGGTGACGAACCCGAACATGGTGAAGAAGAGGAGGGCGCCCGAGAGGACCGCGAGCCACGCATCGCGCCCCCCGTCGGGCGGGGGGCCGTACGTGTCCTCCTCGAGGCGGGTGGGGATGGTGGCCAGCTGCAGGTCGGGGAAGGGGCCGGGGCCGGGGTGCGTCTCGACGCGGGAGAGGGTTTCGGTGCGGTGGAGGGGGGAGGAGAGGGTGGGTGTGGGCGAGGCGCCGCGGTTGGGCGCGGCGGGGCGGTTGGACGCGGCGAAGTCCTGCGGGACGGGTTCGGCGCGGGCTGCGGGGGGGTCCTCGTCCAGCTTCTCGAGCGCCGGCGTCTTGGAGCGCGGCGAGGTCGGCGAGCAGAGGGTGAGCTCCGAGTCGGCGCGGGCGAGCGCGGCACGCGCGTTCTCCCGCTCCGCCGCGGCATCGCGCTGCATGATGAGCGCGGCGACGTGCATGGTGGGCTGGGTGCGGAAGGGTGTGGAGGTGGGGCGGGAGGGAGAAGGGTCGCAGCGCTGCGTCTAGCTAGTGTACGAGTGGGCTGTATACTGTTCCGTCTGGGGCGCTGCCACCCCGTCCTTCGGCCATATATCGCCAGCGAGGACGCCGCTTTTCCCAGCGGCGCCGAGTCAAGTGGTCCAATGTACACCCCGTGTGCCAACAAATGTGCCAATGCAGCGCCCACATCCGCCGAATCTGCCACGAGCGCCGAGGAGCGCGGACGCTGGCTGGCTATGCAGCGAGGCAGAGGTTTTGCCGCAATCCTAATCTCGGGCAGCCCCGAGTCCGCGCCCGACACAGAGGGCGAATTCTGGACATGTGGGCTGCGGGCGAGGCCGTTGGCGCGCCAAGCGAGAAATCGCCCTCGCCGCGGCTCGCGCTGCCGTAACATGCCTCAGCTCCTCTGCTTGTCTGGAGCTCTGCAGCTGCAGCAGAGTGGGCGAGGGCGAATATCGGGCTGCAGATTCGCCCGTGCCTGGAGGTGGTCCTGAGCGAGGGCGAATCTCGGCGCGGATCCATGATTCCGGGCGGCAGGATTTGACCTCTGCACGCGCGCATTTGACCTCCGTCGAGCGGCCGTTGGACCTCGCTGTGGAGGCGGGTGCCGCTGGCGAGCGCGCAGGCCGGTCTGGACTGGCTGTTCGAGGCCGCCGCAGTGCTGTCTGCCAGCCTGATCACCAGGACTTCTGGCATGCCCCTCTGTCCTCAACGTCTCCCAACGCCATGCCCCGGAGGAGTCTCATGTACTGTAGCCTGCGCGCATCGCAGGACGGTGCGTGTGAAGCGCGGTAGCTCTGCTGAACGGGCACGTCCCGAGAGGAGCAGGGCCACGCGTGAGGCCGTTCCCAGCCGTGTCCGGCAAGCGGCTGCGGGCCCCGCGAGTCCGAAACCTCTCGACCCAGGTCCGGCGATGCCATCAGCTCGAAGTGATGCTAACTGTGGTTTGGTGAAGCGTGGATGGCGGAGAACAGTCGGCGGCTGGGCGGCGCTGTAGCGCCCAGGCACGACCAGATCGCGGCGCATGCTCACGCGATGGGCATCTGATCAGCAGCCGCCTAGCCGCGGCCGCTCATGTTCCCCTCGACGCCCAAGCATGCCGCATGCCGAGCATGCCGAATAGCCTGGCCCCTGTCCGGCGCGGGGTCAGGGCTCGGCGTTGGGGCTTGAGCGGGCATGGCCGCAGCCGAGTCGGCTATACCCGACCCCCAGCCGGTGGGCGTCACCGGTGCCTTGCGCGCGCTCAACGTCTCGACAACTGCCCATAATGCTCCGGCGACAGCTCGCTCGAGCACTTACCCGCACATACACGACCATGCCCTCCCCCCGACTGAGTGCGCACGGGCGCGCGGCGCTCGACGCGTGGCTCGCGCAGACAACCGCCGCGCGCGTCACCCCCGCGCTCTTCACGGGCGTCGCGAGCGCCCACGACGTCCTGTACTTTGCCTGTGCGGGCGAGCGCGTCCTCGGCGAGCCGGAGAAGGGCGCGGTCACCGAGGACACCAGTGAGTCGCCCGAGGCCGCGCTGACGCAGTCATCGAGATGTGGAGCATGACCAAGCTCGTGACCTCGCTCGCGTGTCTGCAGCTCAAGGAGCGCGGGCTGGTGGACTACGACGACCCCGCGCTCTGCGAGCGCGTCATCCCCGAGCTGTGCGCGCAGCCCATCCTCCTCGGCTACGACGGCGACACGCCGAAATACGCACCCCGGACGGAGGCGATCACGCTGCGCCGCCTGCTCACGCACACGGTCGGGCAGGCGTACGGGAACCGCGCGCAGCTGCGGTGGGAGGCGGAGAACCTCCCGGTGCGCTGGACCGCGTCGGGCGCGACCACCGCGTCCTTCGCGACGCCGCTCAACATCCAGCCCGGCAGCAGCTTCGTGTACGGCCTCGGCATCGACTGGGCCGGCATCCTCCTCGAGCGCGTAACGGGGATGACGCTCGACCAGTACTTCCAGGAACACATCTTCCGCCCGCTGGGCATCCGCAGCATGTCCTTCTTCCCGACGCCCGAGCTCAAGGCGCGCCTCATGCAGATGTGCACGCGCACGCGCGAGGGCGCGCTCGTGCACACGCAGAAGCTGCGCCCCGTGTCCCAGATGGTGCCCGAGGACATTGTGCAGCAGGCCGGCGGCGGCGGGCTCCTCGGCACCGCGCGCGAGTACTTGACGTTTCTGCAGGCCGTGCTGCGGTGCAAGGACGCGGACGGGCTGATCTCGCGCGCGGGCTTCAGGGAGCTTTTCACCGACGCGCTGCCCCCCGACGGCGAGGGGGACTGCCACGCCGCGCTCGGCGCGTTCCTCAAGTTCCGTGGATACCCGGAGGAGCAGTACACGAGCGGGCGCGCGGTCGGGTACTCGCCCGGGTTGTGCCTGAACCTCGCGAACAGCGTGAACGGGCGCAAGGCCGGGAGCGGGTTCTGGTTTGGCGCGGCGCGCAGCGAGTACTGGATCGATCCGGCGTCGGGGCTGATTGTGAGTACCGGAGCGGCAGGGCTGACGGCAGGGGCTGTGCGCGACACAGCTGATGAACGACCACGAGAAGATCTGGGCAGGCGTGTACTCGTCCTACGAGCGGACAGTGTATGATGCCGTCGAGGGCGTCGATGAGGCGCGGTTGTAGCACAGGCTCCAGGGCGGGCACATGTTGGAAGTACACCTACTATCATCGACAGATTACCTCTGCAAGTTTCTAAGGGGCTCCGATAATTCACACATATTTCGCCGCGCACCTCCTCGGGAAGGCGGGAGGGAATGCCCAGGAGAGGCATAGGCGTAGGAGAAAGCTGCATCCGAGGTGACGACGCGTTACGCCCCCTTGTCGGCGTCCGGCTGGCGCTACACGACAACACTGTGTCACGCCGAGATGTTGACAAGGGTCAGAGGAGTCAATCCACCCGGCAGAGGCCGAACAAGGCCGTGCTGTCTGGATGTAGGGTAGGTATTCAGACGATGCATTCGACGTGGAAACAAGACGGACGAGTACAGCTTGTTTGTGATAAGACCGTCCAAGCGTCGCCACCTGCAGAAGCCGGGACCGTACTGCATAGCACCGGATAGGCACCTCAGTGGCAGATGCGGTGCACGGTCGCAACATGTGCTGGTGATGTTGTGACAGACACATGCCCTGGACACAATATTGTTCTGCACTGTTGTGATGCTATTCTGCGAGAAAGGTGTACATCGATCTGACGGCGTCTGGCTCGTCTTATATGCTATTCTACGGGTGCTCCGTGCATGCAGACTGCGCAGGGCTGTCCACATCAGCAGCCCGTCTCCCTCCGAGGTGTCAGTCCGATGGACCGCCGCCGAGGGGTGCTTGTAGCACGTCGGTATGCATGCCGCGCACGTGCCCGTCTCCCTACACTGCACGACTAGGTCAATAAGGGCCTCCCCGGTCAAGCAGCTCGGTCTCGAACTTCAGCCGCGCGTCGCCAACCTTGTCACAGTACTCGTCGAGCGAGAGGAACGTCATCTTACTAAGCAACCTCCTGCGCGCCTCCTTTGGGATATTGCGTGCCACATACCGGCCCACCTTAGCCCGCACGTCGGCGTCGGAGTTGCACGGCCTCTCCTCGCCCTCGAGGAGGGTGGTACTGAAATGGGAGCTGTAGGGCAGACAACGACCGTCGAAAACGTAGTTCCGCCGATACACGAGGAGGCGGTACCACCACGAGAGGTTTACGAGGGTGACCGAGAAGGAGGCACTGCGATGGTACGACTGGGAGAGGTGGTGGCCGAGAAACTGTGCCAGCCTGTCGAGAACCAGGCCGTTGACCCTTGTGGAGAACTGTTCAGTCAAAGTGCCCGGAAGAGGAGGGATCGCAATGACTGTAAGCGAGCTTCCCGGGACGCCCTCCATGAGCATCCTGAAGTCCGGCAGCTTGAAGTCATAGCACATCAGAGTGAATGCCAACGTTGTCGCTGGACCAGACCCAGAGGGCGTGCCGGCCAGGCGTAAAGGCCGTCCAGGTTGACAAGAGCGAATAGTGATGATGGAGCGCCTCGAGGACCACCACTGGTGGCGGATGATCTCGACCCCAGGGAGTCGCGAAACCCAGAGTGCTACCCAGGGGTGCCGGAGGTCGATGCACGCAATGCCCTCCGCGATTTTCGTCCGGTGCCAGTTTGCACGGGGGAACTTGCGGTCGGGGGTGACCCTCTTGGTCCTCCCCTTACTGTTCGCCACTGTCTGGAACGGAAGGGAGATGTGGCGGACCAAGAGACGGTCGGCACGGTGCCTCCAGTTTTTGCACACTCTGCGGAGAACGAGCAGCGACGCGCGCGGCGCATGCTCAAAAATGGCATCGATGACGTTGGGGAAGAAGAGCGCCTCGAAAGCCTGGGCGGTGGCCTTGGTATCTCGACGAGGCTTACGGATGGGCATCGTGGAGCGTGGGTCGATGCGCGGCGGGCCGTTGAGCGAGCGTTGAGTGGGTGGGGAGGAGGCTGACCATCTGTGGTCAGCTGTGCTGACGACAAGGACATACCCGGCGCGTGACAGGGGCACGAAAGGTGCGATGCGCTGGGGAAGGGGAAGGCTGGGGGGAGTTGTGAGGAGGAGGGACGAGTGAGAGGATGGAAAGTTGGAAGATGATGAGGAGTCGTAGTACGATGACAGCAGGATACAGAATGTATAAACAGTCAGTGCAGGTGGGTAGCACGGCTGGCCACAATTCAGTGCAGTACAGGCACTCGCCTTGGCTTGTGGCGTGTGACTAGTGACGATGTCGCACAACACATGAATGCTACTGCGATCGAATCATTGACATCGAGCTGTCAGCCCATATAGGGCATACAACTGTCAGCAACTTGACACATCTACCTGCTCACACAGCCTCGTTTTTCTGCACTCACTTGTTCAGCGGCGCTGGCTCGCTCGCATACCTTCATGGTCTCCCAGCCCCTGTTCACCTGGGGAGTACGCTATGACACTCACATCCCCACTCACCAACACTCGTTGTACCGTGAGCTTTGGTTCCGGCCTCCACCTGTTTCTTGCCACATAAAGCTGCGTCAACATTCACTAACCTCTCATACCACCTCATCTCGCCTCGCCATGTCCTCACACTCGTCCTCGCAGCAGGTCCCCGGCCCTCAGCCCATGTTCGACTCCATGGAGAACGTACCCCCATATCCCACCGACATGCCGCGCACCGACTGACGCGACCGTGCCACGAACGCGACGGTGGCGCTCCACCGCGCCATGCCGGCTGAGAATCTGGAGGGCATCACCCCGCTGGCCGTCGCACTTGTTCTCTGCGAAAAGGCTCTCCAACTGTGCGCCAAACGAGATTGTAAAGCTGACCACCTGCCGGGATTGGGACCGCCTGTTCTGCTGCAACATTCCGTTGGAGTACGGCGCACTGGACGAGTTCAACGCCAAGAGTGATAGTGAAGTCGAGGAGTGTATCGATGGGTAAGTGCCGTGGGACGTGAGGTCGCGCAGTCTGATGCGTGCAGGCTCTTGACAACCTCCCTATCCCCTTCCCCACCTTCAAAGACGTCCGTCATCTGTGCTATGTGGCATTCTCCTACACCTTCCAATCTCCACTGGACACACTGTACTGTATGGCAGCAATCCCCTTCGACTGCCGCACATTGAGCGAGTTTGCGGGGACGGAGGCGACTCTCGCCGAGTATGGCCTGCGGACCTACACCTACACGATCTCCATGGACGCCCTGTGCGACCCGAGCTTCGAGGAGACTGCTGCCAGAGAGGCCGAGGCGTTCTCGAGAGGGGGTGGGTTTCAAGACCCGCCTAGTAACCCCTTGGCCGGTCTTCCGCTTGACCTGCAACCTGGCGCAGACAGTAGTGGCATGTGGGCTCGTACAAATGGCCGAGCGTCACAGTTCCTATGGCGCATGCCATATCGCTATGCAGCCGCGTATCAAGCAGTCCCCGTGGTAGGCGAGGATTGGTGGTGGTCTCGGGGCACGAACGGCGCGTTACGGTCCGCAGTTACGCTGCAACGTGCATGCCTGGGCACCTCCCTGCATGCCCTCGCTGCGCTGATGACACTTGTCCCGGGAGCCCGAGAGCAAGAGTGCGCCGAAGGTGGGACGATGGGTTCTGGGGATCGGGCGTAGGGGGCTACAGTAGGGGGCCTGAAAATGTGTTCAGCTCCCCCGCGTTGATCTGGCTGTGCTTCTGCTGATCTGTCACAGACCACACACCTCCTGTATCCTCCCCCCCCCCCCCCCCCTGCGCCCGCCTAGCCGCATCAGCCTCAACATGCATCCCACAACCTTAGTCTCATTCACTCATCTCCTCTGGCTCCTCTCTTCATCTCTCCTTCTCCTCTCTCACTCTCATCTCTCTTGCTCTCGTCTCCACATCAGGCCGCATCCCTCGGCCTCTATCCCGGTCTCCACCAACACTCCCGCCCACTCGCTGCATCCACCTGACCTCCTCCCAGAGCTCGTTCAACTTCACCCTCCCTCCCTCCCTCCCTCCCTCCCTCCCTC
>JAMALN010000474.1:0-32636 GCA_023630115.1 Cutaneotrichosporon sp. PK4640 | reverse complement strand
CTTCTGCTTGCCCTTGTCCGCCGCGGCGGCCTTGCGGCGCTCCTCCTCCCAGTGCTGCTCCCACTCGCGGCGCTCGCTCTCGCTCATCTCGCCCTCGGGCATGACGGGCGCACTAGACTCGGGGACAGGCGCGGGGCTAGGCTCGAGAGCGGCAGTCTTGGGCGCCGGGCTGGTCGCGGCGAGGCTGAGGTGCTCGACGTCCTCGTCGAGAGCGCTGTACGTCGAGGCAGGGGAGGCGCCGGCCGAGGGCGCCGCGAGGAGCGCGTTCGAGGGCAGAGGGGTGAGGTGGACATTGGCGTCGGCCGGGAGCGCCTCGGCCGTCTCGTAGCTCGGGGGCGAGTCGACAGGCACCACGGCCTTCTCGAGTCTGTCCACCGGCGAGGTGGGGGAGGTGGGGAACGCGAGCGCCGTCGGCGCAATGACCATGCTCTGTGGCCTGGCCACAGAGCGGGGCGGCAGGGGAGGGGCGATGCGCGGGCTGCCGTGTGGGCTGGCGCCGACACTCGCCGAGCCGAGGAGGTTGGGCTCCATCTCGTCAGAGCGGCGTGGGTGGCGAGGCGGGAGGGCGGGAGGCGGCCCGCCTCTGCGCGGCGGGAGCGCTGGGGGCTTGGAGCGGCGGATGACCGTCTCGGTCTCGGGGTCGGACTCGTACTCGCGCCCATCCGTCTGGTCGGGCGTCGGAGGAAGCTTGAGCACCTCGCCGTCCTCGAGGACAATAGTCTGTGCGAGCTCGTCGACGGGCACGTCGAGCTGCGAGCCCTTGCGCTTCTGTGCGCGGCCGGACGCTGCGTCCTCCAGCGCCTTTTGGAGATCCGCGGCCTCACGCGGGATCTTGACCTTGCCCGTGAGGATGTCGCCCGCCTTGATCCCGGGCCAGTTGTACATCGCGGCGTTCTCGTCGAAGCGGCTCGCGAAGATCTGCCCCACGACCTCGACGCCGGCGTACATCCCCCTGCTCTTGACGTAGGAGAAGACGGGGGCGGCCTCACGACCGGCCTCCATCGCCGCACCGACGCCGTAGGGCCCGGCGGCGACGCCTATCTCGGTGCCGAGCGTGACCTTGTGCCCGTAGAACGACTCGAGCGCCTTGCGTGTCCGGATCACCAGGATGCAGTCGTACACGTCGATGCCGATGAGGAAGCCGGTCGAGATGTTCTGTGGCGAGATGGAGGCGGGGGCAGACCACGACCCGTCTTCGAGGCGCGCAACTACGACGCCTGCGCCACCGGCACCTCCGAGGGGCGCGATACCGCTACGCATCGAGGTGAAGATGGCGAGGCCCTGTGCGTCCTTGAGCACGGCAGGGGGCACCTTGCGGAGCACCTTGCGCTTGCTCTTCTTGTCGGTGGTCACGACGCCGGACACTGTAAACTCGCGGAGGATTGCGGCGGCCTTGTCCATCTCGGCGCCAAAGTCGCCGCTCGTGGGCCAGAACGCGTGTGTCCCGAAACGGTTCTCGGCAAACGAGTTAATCTTGGGGCCGACGTAGTCGTTGACCTTGACAGCCTTGTCACTTGCCGCTTTGCCCCACCGCATGCCGGTAGCCTTCATCCGGCTCTTCCATGTTGGGTCGGGGGAGGGGGTCGCGTTGCGTGGGCTGCCGGACGCCGAGTGGCGTGGTGGTGGTTGCAAGGCGGCCATCGGGGAGAGAGGGAGGGAGTGGTGATGATGAGAAGAAGATGGATAGAGGTAGGAAGATAGGGAAGTGTTGTCTCGATCCCAGAAGAAGTTGTCGTAGCTGTTGGGAGGATGCTGCGGAGATGTCAGAAGATCGGTGCCGGTGTCGTCAACACCGCCTCGGCGCTAGTGCCAAGAATGGAAGCGAGGGGGGCCGAGCGCTGTGCTTTGTCGTCAAGCGGCCAATCTGGTGATAGAAACGAGGATTCCTTGTCGAGCTGTAGACGGGCGTAGTGTGTATATCAGAGAGAGAGATGAATGCGTCGTGAGAAGAGGGATTGTAGACGTGGGGGGCGTCGCGGTCGTTGGCAGATTGCTGATGATATGCAGTTGATCAGTTGAATCTGAATAATATTTGGCTATTCAATATTTGGGTGGGATGACGTCTGCCGCTAGTGAGAGCCCACCCAGCCTCGGCCCTCGGATGTTCCCCCCTCCTTCGGCCGCATCCGGCCTTATCTCCACGGCCACGGCCGCGCTGCTTACTACACCCTCTCACCTCTCATGTATCATGTACTGTACTCTACCTTTTATGAGCACGTTGCTGATGCGCGCATGATGTGCAGAGCTTACTGATCAAGGCCGGAAGAGTGCGGAAGTAGCCACGGCAGTGTCTACCTCTAGACCGAACTCCATAAACACCACCAGGGATTCTGCTCGGTCTTTGATGACATGACCGTAGATCATGACCACCCTCACCGCAGATCGGGCTCCGACGACACTCCGCAGTGATCCGCAATGTCTCTCACGCCACACCGAGACCACACACGCCGACGGCCTACGCTCCCCTGCCCCACCCCACCCTCTGTGCCAACCTCTATGCATACAAACACGCCTTTTACTTCTTGGAGCCGACCTTGTCCTCAACCGCGGCGAGCACAGGGTGCTCCTGGCGCCACTTGTAGATGCGCCCGAGCTGCACAAGGCCGGTGGTGCCGACAAAGAAGTTGACCGCGGCGAGCGCGTAGTTGACGGGCGTGATGACCATGCAGTAGCGCACCTGGGGTTAGCGACAGTCAAAGTGAGGCTCGGATGATGAGCTGCAGGTAGGAGCAGCGTGGGAGGCAAGGCCAGCGGCCCTCCACCTCGGTGTGGGCAGGACCACATCCGCAGCACAGATAGCCTGGCGGGGCGCGCAACCGTGGGGACAGCAGATCGTCTCCGCCTGGAGTCGTGTGGCAGCGCATGACGAAGGGCGGCGTCACGACGAGCAGGAAGGGCCCGCAGCAAGCCGTTGCGCGTAACCCTTTCCGCAGGCGACACGGCAGCAACAGCTCTCGACCCTCTTCCATGACGACCACAAATCTCGCTCCCTGCGTCGAGAGCGTCGTTCCGCCTCCCTTCAACCTGAAGTGCTTCCCTGTCGACGCCATCCGCACAGTGCGCGTCACACCTCCACTTTATCCACTGCACGGCAGACTTGCCCGCACCTCCACACCATCCAACTTTGCGTACCCCACACGACACACACGGACTGCGGAAAGCGTGGTACTCCGCAGACAAGTGCGATGCTGGGTATGAGGTAGGCAGACGGCGCCTTCCTGCCATCTCCACTTCCACGACGCCACTCACCCAGATGAAGCCGGTCGCGGCGAGCGCAAGGTTCTGAGTGAGCGAGAGCTTGTCGGCGGGGCGCTGCAGGTCCTTGATGCCGGCGGCGACGAGGCCCCACTTGGCGACGGGCGCCCAGAAGAAGACGGTCCTGTTTTGTTAACGGGTGGGCAGAACACGAGGAGGGCACGAGGTTGGGCGAGAGGGGGGGGGAAGGTGCGATGGCGGTGGGGGAAGGTGTGGCGCATTCAATTCAGACAAAGTCGCGGACATGAGCGGGGCGGCGCGAGAGAGATTCAATGCAAGATGACGAGAGCAAAGAACGCAGATGAGATGAGACCGAGAGAAGAGAGCGTCAGCAATCCGCACCCACTCGCGCCTCTGGCAAACATACTTTGGCCCGACCTCATGGTTGAGGAACTTCTGCCACTTGGACATGCCCTGGTTGGCGGCTGCGCTCGCTGCTTGCGACATGTTTGATGGAGTAGGAGTGGNCGGTGTAGTGGGTGGGGAATGTCACCTCCGCGCCGAGCGGCGCCCGTGACTGCCGCCGGCTACCCTGGTGCCACCAAAATAACACCGAAACCCCAGGGTGGGAGGGCGGATGCCGGGTGGTGACGGGTGGCGAGTGGAGGTCGTCTCGGCGGGGCACCGCTCCGCCCACCGCACATCTCACCTCCGCATCGGTTTAGCCGCCACCAAGTACACAACCCACACCCAGATGCTCCTCTCGCAGCTCGCACAGTTGCTGCTCGCCACGAGCGCGGCCGCTGCCCCCGCGCAGGCCGTGTTCGGTTCAACCTCATCAAGCCCACGCCCGTTGGTCATCTGGCACGGGCTGGGGGACACGGCGCACTCGAAGGGCATGGACCAGTTTGCCGACTTTGTGCGCGACGAGTTCCCCGGCATCTTTGTGCATGCTGTCGTGGCGCCGAACGACGGGAGTCCGAGCGACGAGCAAAAGGCCGGATGGGTGAGTGGCGCGTCGCGATGGTGGTGTCCACCCCAGCTGCGGTTCCGTGGGAAGCGGAGGCTGCGTGGCACTCCCACATTCCGCTCTGCTGGTAGTGCAAGCTAACATCAGTGGGGCGTTGGCGAGGAGCTCGCGCAGGGCGGGTGCGACCAGATCAAGGGCATTGCGGAGCTCGAGGGCGGCTTCGACGCCATCGGGTTCAGCCAAGGCGGCCTCTTCCTCCGCTGGTACGCGCAGTACTGCGACGGGCCACCCATCAAGAACCTGATCACGGTGAGTACGAGCTGGCGATCGCGCGCAGTCGAGCTGCTGTAGCTTGGTATCGCCTTCGCAAGCCGGAGGCAGGCCAGCCCTGCCCTTTGGCTCCCTCCGTTCGCCACTGACCCCAGTTCGGCACCCCGCACTATGGCATCGCAGCCCTCATCCCCTGCCCCGAACCACCCACGCTGACCTGCACCCTTGCGGCCCGTGCCGCCAAGGCGGGGATCTACACGCGCTGGGCGCAGTCCCACCTCATCCAGGCGCAGTACTACCGCGACCCGGCGCGGATGCAGGAGTTCCTCGAGGAGAACTCGTTCCTGCGCGACCTGAATGGCGAGGGCGGCGTCGACGAGGGCGGTGGTAGCGGGCGCGAGGACGGAGGCCGCGGGCTGGGCGGCCTCGAGAACATTGTCGCGATCGCATTCAGGGACGACAGTGAGTCTGCACGCTCGTGAACGCGCTGACAGCAGCTACGGTTGTACCGGGCCTCTCGGCGCACTGGGCCACGATCGACCCGCAGAACACGACGCACATCATCCCGCTCGAGGAGCAGGAGCTGTACCGTGGCGACTTTATCGGGCTCAAGCGCCTCAACAAGGCGAGCCGGCTCCACCGCCTCTTCTGCCCCGGCCAGCACATGGACCTCGGCGGCGAGGGCGGGTGCGGCGACCGCTTGGTGCGCAAGTGGGTCGGCTGGGCCGCGTAGCGCAGCTTCTAGTTGTGTATCCATCTCATGTATTGTAGTATGATCTTGCCTATCGCGCGACATGGGGGAGCAACTGGTACCGCGCGCCGGGGACAAGCTCGATCTCCAGCTCGGCGGGGTGCACATCTGCGCGCGCAGCATACTCCTCTCCGCTTGCGAATGTGAGGTGCGACATGACGACGTCTGCGACCGTGTCAACATCTTCCGCTGACCACCGGGCAGCCAAGTCGCGAGACATCCCGTCCATGCGCATGAATCGGATTCTGCGGGTGAGCTGTTCCTGCACAGCGGCGTGGATTCGCATCCACAGCGACGTCTGGACATTGGCAGCCGATGCTGAGTCCGCGGCAGAGAACCCAAGCCACTGGGCTGCAAGATGGACATTGACGAGCACCACAGGCTTGCAGCATGTCGTGCCGTCCCCGCGCCACTCGAAGCCCGAGGCGAGCAGTTTGGCCACGGAGGTGACGAGGCGCTCGTCACGCGACGAAGGGCTGTGAGGGATGCCTTCGTCCTCCGCTTGAGGCCCAGCCGCAGCTGGGTGCATGCGCTCGTCAAATGGCGAGAACGCAACCACGGTCTCGAGTTGGCCCTGCCCCATCTTCCCCGCGTCGCGGTAGATGGCCGGCAGCCCGACATGCCCCTGCGCCTCGTCGAACAGGACGTGGAGAAGGAGACGCTCAGTTCCCAGCATGGTGTGGAACCCATCCGGAGTAGTCGACATCTGGACGTCGTGAAGGGGCGTACGTGGCGTTGTGTATACCACCTGAACGCGGGCGGGGAGGATCTCAACTGCGCCGGGCATGTGTCCACAGCTCTGCAGGGTCAGCGTCACACCCAAAGGCAACTCACCATCCGTGCCACCTCAACGCCACGGAGTCCTGCCACCAAGGGGCCGAGGTGGTTGAGGAGTGGGTCTGGAAAGTCGATCACCCGGGTGTGTCGCAAAAGGTTCGACCGCGCCACAAAGTCGCCCCAGTCCATGACTGGGAACTCGACCGCCTGCATCTCCCACGGGCCGTAGTGCTCGAGAGGTTGGCCCTCGTAGTCGTCCAGCTTCTCCACGTCTGGGCGGGGCCGGATGGGGAACAGCATGTCGAAACCTGGCAGCACGCCGTCCCTGTTGCGCAAGGTGAACGTCGTGAGGTCAGCTGAGGGCGTGAGCCACACATGCTCGACCTGACGGTGGACAGCGTCGGACATCCTGTGGCTCGTGGCCTCGAGTTGCATGAGAGTCTGTGGGGACGACGATGCGACGATCACGTCCGTGATATGAGGGTAGGTGTCGAGGTTGAGGGTTCTCGGTACTGGGGTGCGCAAGGCCGTGTCCGGAGACGCAGCGGCCACGACCCTGGGCGGCCCGCCGTGCGAGTGATCCACGCCGGCTACAGCACCGAAGATATCGAGGCGGTCGCCGCTCCGAAGCAGGAACTCGCCCTCGTCGTAGCGCTCCGTCTCCGTGAGCCGCGCGGCGTACTCGGCCTTGGTCAGGAAGTGCAGCCGCCCTGCCCAGCGAGAGATCTTGTCAAAGTCTCCCTCCCAGCCTGCCTCGGGGCGGTCGCCCAGGAAGCGTTCCTGGGCCCTCTGAGTCATCAGGTCGAACATGACGTTCGCGCGGATGTCGTCGGCCATGACCTCGGCGCTGGTTTCGGGCGGATAGCCAAGATAGGTCGGGGGTACCGACTCCAGACCCACAACAATGACCTCCCCCTCGAGCTGAAGGGGAGCGTGCATGTAGCGACGCAGGTCGTCTACGCGCCGCCATCCACGCATGCGCCGCGAGTACGACGGTTCGGTGGCAACTCGGTCCTCCGGCGTAATCTCCTCGCGACCTTCGGGTGGGGGAACAGGCCATCCGTCCGCCGACGAGAAGACCAGTATGGTCTGGCGGATTGAATCCTCCGGCGCGGGCGAGCTGTCAAAGGACGTGCGAGAGGGTATCGCCCGCCGCCAGCATGCAGCAAAGGGTTGGTCCGAGTGGAAGAAGTGGAACACGGCCTTCCGCACGCCGATGGGGCAAGATGGCTGGCTGCCTTCGATCCGGTATAGCTCATCCCCTGTTTGGGTGTATGGGGCGTAGACTTGCACCCAAGTCGGGGCCGAGACGGTTGCCTTGGGCAGAGGCGCGCCATATCCACCTCCCCCGTTGGGGAGGTTGCGGTAAACCCGCAGCCCGCTCTTCCCGTGCGTCAAAGCGGCTTCCTCGACCGCGACCTCTCCCCTGGGACCCCCCGACCGATCCTGGGTGCGGTCTAGCACACGCGTCTGCTGAAGGATCTTGACGATCCGCTCGCGCTGGTCGACCTCTGCCGTGTCGTCCAATACCCAGTGGCTATCGCGCGGCATGAAGGCCGGGTGCCGCCCCTCGGGGGTGGTCCACTTCATGACGGTTGGAGGCGGGCCGGCGCGAAGGATCGCCATCAGCTCGGCCCTTGGCAACCCGGTCCGCGGTGCCGACCAGGAATCGTGGTGCTCGATCATGTGGTGTCCTAGATGGGCGTCGGCGCGGTCTCGGACCGAGCGCGAGGTGCCCCGCAGCGCGAGGAGAGCGTCACGCGGTGCGCTCTGGAGTAGATGGGTGAGGATCTCTGGGTGCAGCTGTGTGTCGAGGGTCATGACTGGGAGGAGAAGCGGTAAGTTGAGGTGGATGTCGAGTTGCTGGTGATGAGAAGAGCAAGCGGAACGAGTGTGAGCAGTACGATGTGCAGAAAGGTTACGTGTTTGGTTTCAACTCAACTCACTCAGCATGACTGTTACGCTTATCCCTGACCCTGCCTCTCCGGCCTCTCCACATCTCCACCTTGACGACAGCCACACTTCGTACAGTACATGCATACACACAAACAGCTGTCTAGCTCTCGACTCTTGTGACTCACGTCCACTCCCACACCCACCCGCCCTCCTCGAGCGGCTCCCCCTCCTCGCGAGGCGGGCATGCAAACTCGGACTTGGTCCCCACCCGCCGTGCGAAAGAGTGTGTCTCGGCGCCAAGGGACATCTCGTACCTGGCGCCCTGGGTTCGTTGTCCCGCGAACTCTGTTGTCAGCATCGTCGATGCACCAGCCACACTCACCCGTTTCGGCCTTTAGCTGGCTGACCTGCCCCACGGTGATGCCGAGGCGGCGCAGGCCGTCCGAGAGTTGCGCAGTCCGCGTCCGTTGGGCTGCGGGAACTGTCTCGGATGCCGTCGCAAGGAGGGGGAGCGCAACATCCCCGTGGGGCTCGAGGATGAGGAGGGATGCACCAGCGGCGCGGGAGAGGTCGAGCGCCGCGGCTACGAGCTCGAGGTAGCTCGAGAGCGTCACCCTGTTGTCAGCGGCGACGTCGATCGGCGCGCTAGCTGACTCACCCAGCGCGGAGGACCTTCGCTGGTTCCGGCTGTTCGCCTTCGACCCACTCCTCCTCGGCAGCTACGTTCTCGTCACGCTCCTCCGGGGCCATAAGCAGTCCCAGGACATCGTACAGCACCACCATCGACGGCGAGGCGACCTTGGCACCCTCGCCCCCAACGACGGCGAGGAGGAGCTTCAGATGCGCAGCGGTGGGCGCATACCGGATATCGGTGCGGCGGAGGCGGTCGAAGAGCGCGTACGAGTGGCCGCGGAGGAAGGGCGGATCTTGCTCCTCCAGTGCGAGGTGGAGAGACGCTCGCGGGCCAGTGAGGACGAGCACATGCGGTCTGGGCTTGAGTGCGTCGAAGGCAGCGCGCGGCGAGGAAGGTTCAAATGGTGGGGAGGGTGCGGAAGCCTCGAAGGCGGGGATGTCGGCGAGGGAGAGCAGCGCACTCGCGGCGCTCAGCGGCGCGCTGGGTGGGAGGGGGCCGAGGATCGCGGCAAGCTTCGGAAGCGCCGCGTCGTGCGGGGAAGTGGACGCGTCGAAGCCGAGGCGCGCACGCGCAGCCGCCTCCCTCCCCCTCTCGCGAGTTGCGTCGGCGTCGAGCGGCGGGAGGAGGGCGGAGAGGGGGAGCGCAATGTCGGCTGCGCTGACCATTAGATCTTTGAGGGTGTTGATGAAGGACGCTGTGAACGATGTGCGGAGAGTGCGGAGCAACGTGCGGACATGCCGAGGGAAGGTTGACGTGAGTTGAGTGAGAGTGCGGGGTAGAACTGCGGGGTAGCAAGTCACCCGCCCGGTTTATCCGCGTGCCGACCCCCAATCAATCAGCGGATCAGCGGACGTGCCGGGGCCGAGCGGGCCGCCAGCTGACTGACCACCTCGAACTCGCGTCTCCCATTCCTCTCACCACACACTTCTTCATCATGGGCAGTGAGTATCCACGGCAGGCTGGGGAAGCCAGGAGCAGGCAGTAGCTGCGAGGGGCCGCTGAGTGTGCTGCCAAGCCGCTGAGTGTGATGCTGGGAGACATGCGCTTGTGCGAACTCGCACTCACGCCCCCGTCGTCGTGCGGTCCGCTACTCCCCAGCGCCGGCCTGACGCTCCCTCCACCCCCATGACACCGCTAACGCCCAGAGATCATCCAGTGAGACGCGCGCCCGCCCACCTCTAACCCCAGCATCGTTCTCTGGAAGCTCAAGCCGTGCGCGACCGACGCCGAGGCCGACGCCGCCAAGGAGTCGATCAAGCAGCTCCTCAAGGTCCCCGGCCCGATCAGCATGCACGTCGGCCCCCCCGAGATCGAGGCGCGCACCCAGGGCTGGAACTGGGGCCTGTACTCGGTGTTTGAGAACCGCGCCGAGCTCGACAAGTACGCCGTCAGCGACGCGCACATGGACTGCGTGCGCGACCACGTGCGCCCCCACATGGCTGGTGAGTCTGAGGATGGTGGGAATGGCGGGGCTGACGCGCAGAGGTCATGGCGTACGACTGGGAGATCAGCGACAAGACGGGCTACTAGGCGTAGAGACGGAATGCAAGCAGTACGCAACGCGAGGGCCAGCTGGGCCAGGTTGTTGTGCTGGAGCGCTTGGCGACATCGAGGCGGTGGAGGTGGTGGAGGTGGGGTGGGGTTGCTCTCCTCACCTACGAGAATGATCGCGGAGTGTGTCATTTGAGTGTGGTGTACGCCGCAAGGCAATGCATGAGACGGTCTAGCTGTCTACGAGTAAGGGCTGTTGCCCATTACGTGCACAAGGTCCCCTGTGTCTGGGCAGACGTAAGAGAAAGGTGTTGGGGGGACCCAGGGCCAGGTGGCAACGTACGGAGGGGGCGAGGTTACGTAGCGAGCACCCGAGGAAGGCAAGTCGAGGACGTAGCTGCTGTCCTTCGAGGGCGGGGGAGGTGGGACGGGCTCGTATGCCACGTCTGGAAGACCGACATTTTCGAAGACGGGCTCGTAAGGCGTCCAAAGAGGGGGATCCCCCTTCTCGAACTGCACAATATCCTCCATCATCTCGTCGAGGGCCTTGATGGTGGTCTGCTCCTCGATCTCGAGTCGAATCCGCTGGAAAGGGGCGATCCAGATCTCGTCCGCCCCAGGAGTCTCCTCCACCCAGCGCTCTGGGACCGCGCCCCGCGCCTCGAAAGCAGCGAGCGAGGCAAGCCCGACCTCGATGTGAGCGAGGCACGCGCGGATGCGCTGGAGGCAAGGGCCGACAAGGGCCGCGGTGTCGCACTCGTAGCGCGGCACATGCTCGTACCAAAGGTACGCCTTCCAGCGCTTCTCCGCCTGCTTGAGGCTGTCGGCGATGGCGTTGTACACGCCGACGATCTGCGAGCGTGCGAGGATCAAGCCGCCGTCGTGCAGATCGACCGCCTGGATGTAGGTGCGCTCTTTGCGGACGAGGCCGCGGCTGGTGTGCATGTACTTGGCGATGCTGTTGCACCGCGTGGTCGTGTGGGCGCTCTTCGACCGGTCGTGGAGAGGGTTCTTGGTCTTGACGAACGTGGTGGCGGACATGGTTGAGCGAGTGGTTAACTGTAGTCAGCGAGAGCGGGTGGCAAACCGTACCAAGCGGATGTAGAAGAAGGGGCGAGAGAGGTGTTTGGGTGTTGGTTGTGCGTTGTGCGTAAAGCAAAGGCTGAGGTGATGTTTGATGATGAGAAGAGATCAGCGTGCAGAGAAAGCTTTTAAAGCTGCGGACAGCACCTCGCCACTCGAGTCCGATCAACATTGGGCTAAGAGGGGGGGCGGAATGACGCTAGTAACAAAATGATTCGACTCACCACGAAAGGGGGTGGCATGATGGGCTACTGTACATGACTAGAAATTAGCACACGAAAACAACCGCCACGAAATGACGACACACCCCGCTACCCTCGATCCAGAGGCGCCACTGACGAGCATCAGCAACTCCGCTCCGGCCACCGGCCTCCGGCCGCCGGATTGAATCAGCACGCTTTTACAGCTGTCAATCTTCGTCTAATCTACTAGATAGTGAAAGATGTATGTATTCCTACAAACGTCTAGAACAACTATAGGCTCTGGAGTCTGCCAGACGGTCTACAAATTTGCCGTATCACAAGGACTGGGGGGTGAACCAGGCTTACTCTGGGGAGCTAGTTCTCAGCCTCTCTCAGGCAGAGATTATTGCTTAGCGGTGGGGGTGCCATCGAAGAAGCGTCTCCAGAGCTTATCAACGCCCGGGAGACGTGGCGAGGGCTTCTCAGCGTTGGTACTGCCCGAGGGAGGCCCCGAGGGATCAGCAGCCTTCTCCGCAGCAGGGGCGTCGCTCGGGGGCTTCGTCGCGTTCTCGGCGGCAGGCTTTTCGGCTGGCTGAGGACCCTTGTCTGCCGCGGGAGGAGGAGCAGGCGCCGGACTACCCCACGCCGCCCAGTCAGGAGCCGCTGACGCCGAGCCCCACTCGGCCCTCCCCCACGGCTTCGTCCACCCGTTGTTGGACCACGGATGCGGGGCGGCCGCAGTACCTGGGGCGGGCGGTGCCGGCACAATGCTCCCTGGGCCCCCGGCAAGCACCCACTCGTCCTTCCACTCGCCGTCGACCAACGAGCCCTTGTGGTACTGGTAAACGAACCCCGGAACGGAACCGGAACCCGGAAGGGAGCCGGAAGTGCCAGACATGATTCTGCAACGCGTCAGCTAGGGAGCGCGAGGAGGGCCCACTGTGTAGACGAGGTTGGAGGTTGGTTGGGAGGCGGGCTGGGTGTGTGTGTGTGTGTGCGTTGTCGTGCTGAGAGATGGACCAGAAGAGCTTTACAGCAAGGCATTATATGCCATTTCCAGCCTGGCCTTCGCCAAGGAAGGTTTGCCTCGCCTTGCCGTCCAGCAATTGCATGCTATCGACGCGACAGATCTGCAGGTCCCGACATTAAGTGGCGCGTGGGATTGGGGGGGTGCGAGGTGGGTGGTGGGGGCTGACAATCAAGTTGCCGCCGGCGGCAGTGGGCCAGACCGTGGCATTGAATTTGGTTTCCGTGGATTCCGCCACGTTGACTCTCGACCCTGATCCACTCGGCCACTCGGCGCTGAGATTGTGTGGGAACACGTCCAACCCATGGCTGTTCCCAGTTGAGCTTGGGCACTCGTTCGCCGCAGACAAGTATGTTGAGTCGAACGCAGTTCTGCATCGATCAGGTACCAAAGCAAACAGTCGTCGCATATGCTGGGAGAGTCCCCATTCAATCAAAGTGTCTAAAGTCTATACGCTTCTATCTCGTTCTCGCCGCTCTGCCGCCGCTATACCCTCACTACGGTTCGAGCGTGCCGATCACCGCCGTGGTCGAGCTCCGAGAGCTGGTCGAACTAATCGAAGCTGTGCGCCTGGACCGGTTCCCCCCGCAGCACGGTGTGTAGTATGGGCCAGAGGATATGGCCGAGTCAGCGGTCGGTGTGTGGCGACTCGAACGGAGGGAGCCTGCGCAGGATGAAGCCGGGTGCACCTCCGACGCCCAGTTGGCAATCGCCGAAGCCCTTCGTTCACCGGCCACAGAGATCGAATCGCTCGGAACGACAGTGCTGCCGCCTTCCGAGTGTGGAGCGCGGTGCTTGTTGAGCCGCAGCTTCTCCCGAAGGCGCGTGGCGGCGGTGGCAGGACGCGAGGTCGGGGAAGCGGGTTGACGTGTCTCCCGGGCCGGTACGAGCGTTCCAGAGCTCGAAGCATGCGAGATATTAGAGTGGGTCGTCGGGGAAGCGGGTTGACGTGACTCCCGGGCCGGTACGAGCGTTCCAGAGCTCGAAGCATGTGAGATATTAGAGTGGGTTGGGGCAGCGAGGGTTGCTGAACTCCTCGAGGTGGAACCGGAGTGGTGGGAAGTTGTTCCAGCCTTGCTCGTCTTGCGGGGGGAGACTGGCACCGTGTCCACGTTGCTGCGTTCGCTTGCCACCGGATGGACCGAGGAGTTGGAGTCGTCGCTGGCGCCAGGAGGAACGTTGCGCCGAGGCGAACCTCCCACGCACCTTGCCGCCGTCTCGTAGCTGCTTTCGGTGCGTGGAGTCATGCTACCGCTGTTGGCGGAGCGGCTACTCTTGGAGGACTGGGACATGCGCTTGCGCTCCGAAGCACGAAGGCCAGTGTTCTTGTCGGCTGTAACTTCGTCAAGCCAGACTTCCCATTTGGGAGTCGTCTCGAAGGACAAGCCCGTACATCCACTCGCCACGGATGACGGCTTCGAACGTCGCATCCCTGCGTCGCTCGCCTCCACACGCTCGGAGTCCAGAGTGAACAGCGTGTGCCCCGAACCTTCGGCTCCTGGAGTTCCTAGAGAAGAGCTGAGATTGGTCGGCGAGTCGACACGACTGAGCTCCGTGAGGCTGGAACCAGATGGCATTCGCGAAGGGAGAGTTGTGCCGTACCGCTCAGAGGCCCGGGAAACGCGGCTGCCCCTGGACCCTGCGGACGTGGATGGGGGGCAGGCGTGCGCCGGGGCCTTGCCCTTGCCCTTGCTCGATCCAACAGCCGGCACATCGTGGATCTTCGGCAACGGCTTGTGGAGGTCAGCCGCACTGTGTTGGGCGCTGTTGAGGGCTGAGAGGATCGCCAAATCGTCCATCGTGTTTGGCCGGACGACGGGCGGTTGGTGTTGGGGACGGGGAAGGACGCTAGGGGCGGTCTCGCAGTAGTCGCCACCATCAGACGCGCGGCGGACGGGGTCGGCAGGTGCGGCGGTGGAGCGGCGGGCCCCCTCGTAGGACTTGCTGCGTACGCCACGCGGGGGCACTGGAGGAGCTAGTGTAGGGGGGGCTGGAACAAGAGGAGCCTGGGGATTGGGCGTGGTGTCGGCGTCGCTGAAGTACACCATCTCCTCGTAGTCACCCGCCTTCGCCCTTGTCGACGGCGGTTGGGTACGCGGGGAGGCCTCGATGCTTCTGGGAATGCGAGCACCGAAGTCGATCACGAGAGGCGCCCTGCGAATCTCGGCAGCGTACTGCGCGCAGATGTCGTCCGTTAAAGAGGCCATTGACTCAGCCTCGAGGATACGGGGGGTGTTGCGGTGCACCATTCTGTACGCAATGCCCAAGGGGCGGTGCCACATTTTGACGGGGACCTGGTAGTCGCAGTACCTCTTGCGGCCATGGGGGAGAACGGACTGCGCGGTAACGTCCTCGGCCCATTCTGTCGGCACGAGGCTGTGCCTCTCGCACTCGTCGAGGAAGGAGAGGCCATTTCGAAGAATCGTCAGGCGGTCCGAGGCGAGAGCCGTAACGGGCGGCAAGCCGACGATGGTGGTCGAACAGCAACTCGCGGTTGCCCAGGCTTGGGGGCAGCATCAAAATTGTAGCCTTGACCTTCCTACCGGACGCCAAGAGCGAATCTACCAGGATCTGGAGTTCGCAGTGGGCCTGCAGCAGCTCGCGGCGCGTTAAGACGTGGTTCGGGCCGTCGATGAGATGGAAGAATAGCAAGTGGGTTCGTACACCGCCACTCTTCCGCGGCCAATGACAGTACGTCACGGCACCGTTCTTCTGGAGGGGGCCCGCGCCTACTGGGGGGCTGGTGGCGGTAATGAAGTGGGGGTAGGACATCGTCGGAGGCGCTTTGCGGGCGGAAGGATGGCAAGAGGAGAGGGAGGAATGGGAGTGGGGGGAGGAAGGATGGCAAGAGGAGAGGGAGGAATGGGAGTGGGGGGAGGGGAAGGAGGCGGAGGAGGAGGAGGCGAAGTACGAAGGGATGGAGGTGAGAGGATGCAAGGTGGGACGATATATATGTGTACTCGCCAGAGCGGCGGTTGTGTACATGCGTCGCGAGCAGCCCAACAAAGTTTCGGTGGCGTCAGTGAGCAAATGAGAAAGGATTGCCCGCTCCGCTCCGCGATTCGCGAGACCGCAGTTAGTGTCTGGCACAGGCCAAACTGAGTGGAGGGGCGAAGAGGGAGGGGATCTGTAGATGGTGCGATGGCTGGTGCCTATGTCCCGGCGCCACCCAACTCAGCTGACAGCCTCAACTGGCACCGCAGCCGCTCCGCAATTGCACAGCGCGCCAATGGACGGACTACGGACAAGTCCTCACTTGATAAGCAGGTAGTCAGATCTTGAGCGCCAGACCATGGGACGCGCCGCTGTGGGTATGTGAGCAGCTGTCAATGGCGGAGAGGCACCGTGAGACGACGCGAAACGGGATTGCGATGTGTCACCGCGGAAGTTGCCAGACGGAGATTGTTATATGCATTGGTAGTGTACACTGGAGTCAGCTCATCCGTCTTTGGCCCGTACAAATGAAGCATTCGATGCTGGGATAGTCGAGGGCCCGGGTATGGCCGGCGGTGGTCTATCGTCGGCGCTTGGCAGCGACCCGACGAGGGCCGCCGAGACCGTAGGCATGCGCCCATTGCCACGGTCGACTGGACACGCGCCCACACCCATAGCCGACAGAGTGCGCACACGCTACCACACGCCCTTCTTCCCAGGCTCGACGTCGATCTTGACGCCGCCGTCGCCGAGGAGCGGGCCAGGGAACTCCTTGCGGGAGACTCGCGGGTCCTTGTGCCGGCGCTCGGAGATGAGGAGGAAGGTGACGGAGGAGAGGCCGAACAGGCCGAGCATGAGGAGGATGTTGGGGGCCTTGCGGGGCTGCATTGTGGTTTGAGATGTTTGCTGGCGGAGAGATCAAAGTCGAGTTGGGGAAGGTGGAGGTCGGACAGTGATATCGTGTGCCCTGACCCGATCTCCGCCGGTCCCGGACAACTTGGGCGAGACGTCAAGGAGCGTGGTCCATCTCACAAGTTGACATGCATACTAGTATCTGCGGAGAGATGCCGACATGCCAGTCCCACTGGGTCAAGTGCAATCTGTTGTCGCCCATGAATCCATGCACTACTGCTACAAGACAATCCTTCCCCTCCCCTTCTTGTCGGCCTCCCCTCCCTCTACTGGCGGCGCGTCCGGGTTCGCGGCGGCAGCCTCCTCGGCAGCGACCTTCTCCTTCCCTGCGGCGGTTAGCTGTGATAATGACTTGTCCGCCCGCCCACCCATCCAGTTACGCCCTCCCCACCCTCGAAGCTCGCACCGCGCACCGCTTGCAGCGTCAATGGAGCTGGCTGATGTCTGCCAATTGCCCGCCACCCAGCCCTCTACCCCTCTCACCCTTCCCCACCCAATTACACCCCTCCCTCAAACTCACAGTCGGTCGGGTTAGCGCGCAGCCCGCGAGCGCGCTGGTCGTTCCACCGCCGCTCGTTGACGCCCTTGGCTGTTGTCAGTTCTGATGTTCGGCGCGTGAACTCACCGTACCAGTACCCGACGCCGGTAGCGACGATGAGAGCCTTTGCATCAGCGTGACCTAGAGTAGTAACGCACGCCCCAGCCGTAAGCCACTGATCGGGGTGTGTTCATGGTTGATGCTTGAGATCACTGATCAGTGAGGCCTGGGTGAGTTGAGATTGTGAGATGACGGAGGACCTCCACTTTGACAAGTGCCACAAGTGTAAATTACCGAGTTGCCGGTGGAGGGAGGGATCGCTGGATCGCTGGATCGCCGGTTGATCGGTTGATCGGGTTGTGAAGGATCAGCACGTGGATCCAGGCGCGAGTGCAGCCGAGCAACGGTTGGACTATTATGATTGGTTAATAGTCTTTAGAAGGGGGGTGGAGGCAGGGGAGCCGAGCAAGAATGAAAGAGCTTGGACCCCGCCACCCGGCCGTTCCTCTCCTCTGAGCCTCTGCCAGCCTGCACTCTGGCCCAGGCCCTGCGAGGTGGGTGTGGCTGCTGTTCTGCGGCTGACACACGGCAAGTTGAGGCATGCATGCCTCAAACGCCACAAGGCCACCAAACCCCACCACAGCACAGGTCCAGGGTTCTCAAAGGGAAGAGGACTGAGGCGGTTACCCAGAGCCTACCGTACAATCCTCAAAGGCATCAGAGCAGAGGACGAGTTGAGTCGAGGGTAGTAAGCTTGAGCCCGAATAGGCGATGAGCGGCACGCATTAGGATCTCGCACCCATCCGCGTATCCAGATCACCACCCAGCAGCCAGCAGCTGGGCGACCATCATCACCAGACTGGACTCCTTCGTTGCTGTGGCATGCTGACAATCTAGTCATGCAAGAGGGTCACACAAGTAGTATTTTGGATCGGCCAGCGACAGAGTTTGGCAACGCTCAGAGCTGTGTATGCGATCTGCGAGTAGGGAGGTAGGAAGCAGCAGGAGGGCGGAGGAGGGCGGTAGGCGGAGGGGGGAGGGAGGATGAGGAAGCAGAGTGGGTCGTCACCAAAATGAGCCGTCGCGCCAGAGCCAGACCCTTCATCCACCCCTACACTGGGCACACTCACGCCGCCCACGCCGCCCAAACCACCCACCCACCAGTGGCCACCCGTCACCGGCCACGCCCACCACAGGTACACCCGGCACTGCACGTACCGCTCACTCAGCTGCACCTGCTGCCCCCCTCCCGGTCCCCCCCTGCCTTGATCCCATTCCACCTTCCTTCCCTCGTCCCCCCCTACCACTTGCCTCCCACCGCTGGTCGCTCGCATTCATCCATCCGTCTTGATCTAGAGCCACTTCCATCCATCCACACCTTATCCATCTTGCATCTCTCACTACCTCTACCTACTCTCGCTCAACTCTTGTCAACACCTTGCCTCCTCTCCTCTCCTCTCGGCATTCAGGACAAGGTCACATCCTCTTACAACCCGAAACACCCGTCTCCCCCGACTCTTCCTCGGCTCGGCGGCGCGTCCACTCCCACCCCCTCTACCATCAACCAACCAACAATCCCTCTCTCTCTCCTTGCTTCCCTCTTACTCATCCATCCATCCATCCGCCCCTCACCTTCCTTCCTTCTTACCTCTTCCCCATTACTCGCGTTCCCCTTCCGTTCCTAGGACGTACGTCTCGACGCGTTCACACAACCTATGTGAGTACACCCCCCGCTTGTCCACTCTCTCAACTCTGTCGACAACAATATCCTCCGCACCCGAGTGCACACGCCTCCGCATCCTCATCCTCATCCAGTGCTGACTTTTATCAGCCACCCTTCCTTGCACCGCACCCCCGCCCTCTGTTGCCGCCCCAACCTGTGGCAGCCAGAGCACACTCGACGCGCTTCACGTATAGCGCGTATGGAACATGACAACACCGCCTTCCTTTGACCAGTTCTACAACTCTCAAGGGGACGTCAACATGCCCTCCCAACAGAGCTCGTTTGACCAGTACACTGCAACCGCGTTCGCCTCGGCCTCGGGCGCCGAGCACCAGTTCGGTGCCATCTACGCCCAGCAGCTCGGCGACGAGCCTGCGTCGCTCGGGGTCGACGAATCGGCCCACACCCTCAACCACCGTTCGAGCCATGAAGGCCTCCGTCCCCACTTCGGGATGGGGGACCCGCGGGCCAACGTTGAGCGCAAAGACAGCGTTCCGTTCGACCCTACCTCGAGCAGCACGCTCATTGCGTCTGCCTCCAACACTCCTTCCAAGCCGTTCCTGCACCAGCACCAGCAGCACCAGCATCAGCAGCACCAGCAGCACCAGCACCAGCACTACAACCAGTACGACAACGGTAGCCAGTTTGGTTTCACCCCCCAGAGCCACGCCATGTCGCCGCAGATGCAGGACATGTCGCCCCAGCCATCCGACATGATGTCGCCACCACAGCAGCCCGACTTCTCGTTCCAGAACCAAGGCTTCTACCAAGAACCACAGGGCATGACTGGAGCCACACAGACCAGCGAGTGGACAGGCACAAGCGACTTCCTCCAGCACAATGGTGGCGACCCCGAGTCGGACAGCCGTCGTGCGTCGTGGGGAGGGAGCCAACATCTCGGCTATGACGAGCAGCAGCAGCTGGACGAGATTCAACGGATGTGAGTGAGAACGCACACGCTGGCGTGGGAGTTGTGCTCACTCTTGCAGCATCTCCAACGCCTCGTCCCACGCGGGTACACCCGCTCCTGGATCTCGCGTTGCGTCGCCGTTCCTTCCTCCAGAGCATCAAAACCTGGGGCATGTCAGACACGACTCGACGTCCAGCGTCGCTCGTTCGCCCTCTCCCTTTGCCACTCCCGGCAGCATGGCCGCGCCCTCGCCACCCGTCGTCCAGACTACGAGCGCCTCGGGCTCGCCTTCCTTCTCGAAGCCCCAGTCGCCACCTGCCCTCATCATACCCAACTCGGCCCCTTCCCCTTCCTTCCCTTCCATCTCGGCAGCGGCAAACCCGACGCAGCAGTCCGGTGGCGGCTCCAAGTTTGGCACATCTCTCCTTCCTCCTGTCAACCCGCAGCTCGAGCACCTCACTGGGATGGCTGGCATAAGCCCCATTGCGCCGAACGCAGACGGCCCGATGATCACCATCCAGCCCAGCACCCCCATTTCGCCCTTGAAGCAGCACGCCAGCATCTTTGACAATGCTCTCCGCCGCGCTAGCGCCAACTGGCAGCAGCAGAACCAGCAGAACCAACAGAACCAGCAGTCGCAGAACCACCAGCAGCACCAGCACCAGCAGTCTCCGCTGTCGAACGGTATGCCTTCCCCGGGCATGGGGCAGCAGAGCGTGGAGCAGGACAACTCGGTGTTCGCCAGCGACGCGCAGTGGAACGGCGTCGCGTTTGTTGGCCTGTCTGTCCAAGGTCAGATGCGCCCGCGGGCCAAGTCCGACTCATACACGACTGATGGGGGCGCGTTTGATCGCCAGGCCGCAACTCAACTCATGGGCGGCCCCATGGCCCAGTTCTTCCCGCAGCAGCAGCAGCAGGAGGGGATGAGCGGTGGCGCCGGCGACCAGTGGGGTGACATCAACGCTTGGCGCGTTGAGCAGGCTCGCGAGGCTGGCATCATGACCATGGACCCCCGCGACCTGTCAGGCAGCGAGGCAGCCAACCTCCAGAACCAGCTCCGCAGCATGGAGGCCCAGCAGAGAGCCCGCCTGCAGCAGATCAACACGGGCGACATGAGCAGCGGTGGCGTGTTCAAGTACGACCCCGGCCAGATCTCCCCAACGTCGGCGGCGTTCTACGCGTCGTTGGCGTCCCACCAGCCGCAGTCGACGCTGCAGGCTCCCAGCAGCGGGCTCAACCGGCGACGATCGTTCAACGACGGCACGCATCCTGCCGCTGGTGCCGGTACTCCCGGGTACGGCGTCGAGTTCACCATGCCTGGCACGATCACGCCACCGGGCCGGATGCGCGGTGGTTCCTTCAACCTTGGCCACCGTCGCCAGGTGCAGAGCGAGGACTTCTCCCGAGGCGGCTGGGGTATCGGGCAGGGCGGAGCATCTACGTGAGTGTGAGCGGTTGGCCTTTGACTGACACCAGTGCCGCCTTCATGCAGGCGATGACCAACCCCAACGATGGTACGCTGCTTCCTCCGATGAACCGCGGGCGATCCATGTCCCACTCGCGCCACTCGTCGGCTTCAAGTGTGCGGTCGCCCTCGCCTGCCCTCTCGATCTCGTCGCAGGGCTCGTCATTCTCGCACCACTCCCACATGGACATGCCGGACGGTGTTCCACCTGAGTTATTCGCTGCCGCTGGTGGCGACATGCGTGGCATTGCCAAGATGAAGGTGACGAGCATGGCGACAGAAGTGGCGAGTCAGAGCCGTCGCACCAACTCTGGCATCTTCAAGTGTCCTAGTAAGGGTTCCTGCGCAGTGCTCGCTGACACCAGTCCCGGGTTGTGGATCGACATTCACCCGCCACTTCAACCTCAAGGGTCATTTACGAAGCCACAACGACGAGCGACCGTACAAGTGCTTATACGATGGTTGTCCAAAAGCGACCGTCGGCTTCGCGCGCCAGCACGACTGCAAACGCCACATGCTGCTGCACGAGGGTCTCAGACCTTTCGAGTGCGAAGGGTGTGGGAAGAAGTTTGCGCGACTCGACGCCCTCACCCGTCATCGTGAGTAGGACGTCCAAGCCACACGCTGACGAACAGACAAGTCTGAGCAGGGCCAGGAGTGTGCCATATCGCACCCGCTGCCGACCAACCCGGACGGCTCCGCCATGTCCGAGTCGCAGTATAAGGCGTACCGACTGCAGCAAATGAAAGAGAAGGGCGGCGCTTCTGCTGGCGGATCCTCACGCGGAGGCCGGCGCAGCGGCGGCGTGAGCGCCGATGTGAGCGCCGACGAGCGCGACTTCATGGAGGGCCTGCAAGCGGAGGGATAGCAGTGATGCGGTGGGCGCGCTCATTGTGACATCCTCCGCGCGACCCGCCACGCTCGCTAGACGAGGCCCCACTCACTGCCTTGCTACCTCCTTCGCCTCCCCCCCGGCAACACACGACGGGTGATGACGGGCAAACTGCAGCCCGATGGACACTTTTGGCTCGATTCGTAGATATTTGTATTTCCCTGTAGTAGAGAACGACCGCTCCCCATGTTTCCAGTCATCGTGCGTGGCATTAGAGTCTATGAATCGTGTGCTATCTAGCTCCCGCGGTAGGTGCTGTACGAGAAGGGGGCAAGGAGGAGGGGAATGTGGTAGTGCTGCCCGGGGTTGGCGAGGTTGAAGGTGATCTCGACGAAGGGGTAGAAGGCCTGGACACCCTGGGCCTGGAAGTAGTCGCCGACCTCGAAGCGCATCTTGTACACACCGGCCTGGAGCTGAGTCGTGGGCTTGAGGAGGGTGGTGACGCGGCCGTCGTTGTCAGTGTTGCTGCGGCATGAGCAAAGTGGACGCGGGGGTGGAGGTGGGGAAGCAAGGTGGAGGTGGAGATGGAGATTGAGCCGCGGTTGGAAAATGTCTGGCCCGATGTCGTCGGAGTTGGTCAACCAACACTGTCCACCCGAGCCGACCACGCCGGACGCTCAGCCGGTCACACCGGAGCACCATCAACTGGTGGGCTGCACTCACCCGGTCGCGAGCACCTGCGCCTGCCCGCCGTTGATCTGGCTGAGCTCGACCTTGACGCCCTGGGCGGGCTTGCCGACCGACGAGTCGAGGACTGGTGTGAGTGTGCGGAATGATGGAGGGGTGGAGGTGGGGAGGGGAGGGGGGATATGACGCCGAGATCGCGAGTGCTGGCGCGGCCGTGTGCATGTGTTAAGAGGGGAGGAGGGGGAGGGGAGGAGGCGGCGTCATGTGAACGAGGTGAGATGACGGCGCCGGTGGCGGTGAGAGGATGAGTTGCCGGGGCCATGTGCAGTGACGTGCGCGGCGTCTGCAGCAGCGAGCACAGCTTCTCCACCCCGGAGACAGACCAGAGAGGCGACTCACTGTGGCAGGTAATGGGCGACTTGGACATGTTGAGCTGGGCGGCGTGGTGGGCGATGCGCTGCGACATGGTTTGGGGGATCCCGAGGTGTGCGGGGTGTCGCCTTCTTATCTACTTTGGTGAGATGGGCAGGAGCTCCGCCCAAGCCGCGGCTCACTTGGCTGCCCGTGGGGCTTGCCCACCTCTGCCCTCACCCTCCACCTCCACGCCTGCCCCACTCTGATTCTCCTCTCGTAGGTGGGCTTTGTATACTGCTCGAAATCTTCACCGACAGCTGGTCCAACCAATCCTCCTTAGCTCAGTTGGTAGAGCGCGACACTAGTATTACGTAACTCGTGATTCATGTCGAGGTCAGTCGTTCGAGTCGGCTAGGAGGAAGTTGATCAGCTTTTTGATTAGGTGGGGATCAGACCAATATACTTTCTATTAGGACTTCATAGGACACCCTCATTAGCCACTTTCCTGGATCGTTTGTTCGAATCCTAGCAGAGGCGAATCTTTTGTTGACCATTGCCCTCGTCTCATTTTCGTCGCACCTCCCCGCTCACCCTGCTCAACGACTCTTACCCTTGCGTAATGTGTCCCCGTGGATACGGTGTGGGATACCCTTATCTCCCCTCGCTCCCAAGGTCGGTCTCGGGGTAGGGGTTGCCTAGGCCGGCTCTCGTTATCGCGTCTGGGACGCGACGGGGATGAACAGGGACCCGCGCGGCCCGACTCGGGCAGGGTGTATGCCATCATGGCAGCTCGAATCCGTCCCGCTCGATAGGAATGCTAGGGGCAGCAGGAGTCTACATGGCGTGCTGCTGACACAGTCCTCAGTGGGTCCGTGGTTTGCGGCTCAAACACTCCCGCTCCCCGTCCTCGGACGCGACCAGTGCACGTTTACGAGCTGTCCCACTCATGCGCCAACATGTACCTGTGTAGCAACAGACGCCAGCGCACAAAAGGACTGCACGACGGAGCCAGAGCCAGAGCCAAAGCCTAAATCGAGTCGTGACCTGGCCGACCTGGTGCCACTTCGGTTGCCCCGATTCTCAATTACTCAATACAGAACACCGCAGCGTGCCCGACCGCCTCAACCTCGACATGCATGGACCCCAGAGCCTCTCGGCAGCATTTCAACGTACGGAGAGACTGACAAGAGCGCCAAGACACTCTCAGCCCGCGTTGGGATGGTCAGATGGCTTGCAGCAACGTCTGGTCCAGGTAATGACAATGACGTCGGGGTGGTACCCCTGTCGTTTCCTGCGTTTGCCATTTTTCTCTCGTCACATGCCTTCTCCCCTCCCTGCTTCAGAACGTCCAGCCCTCTCTCTTCTCCACCGCTCTGACAAGCTCGCCACTGCCTCTTCTGAACTCATGTAGCGGCCAGACTCGCGACACTTGCGTAACGCCAGGGCAGGTACGCCGTGTACCGAGGCGTACCGACCGCCCGGCCCCCCACCCGGGCCACCCCAAACCTTGATGGCTGCTCCTTCGAGCAAGAACAAGATAGCACGATGAGCATCTGTCCGAGGGCGTGTCGAGCCCGTCCGTATCAGGCAGTGTATCCAGGCACTGTACTTCATCTGGCCAGACTCGAGCTTGTTTAACGAGGCTGGTCGCACACACGAGATGGACGGTGTCCCCATTCTCATCTGCGCGAGTTCTCATCTCGACAAGTTCCAACCACTCACTCTCTCACTGAACCATGGGTCCCAGCGTGCAGCCCCCACGCCTCCGCGCCGCGATCCCGACGTTTACGCCGCCCGCCCCAGCCCCAAAGGCGAAGGCGACGAAGAAGCCCGTGCGCATCGATATCGTCGAGTCGCAGGCGTCCGCAGCGCGCGAGGCCTACCTCGCCGAACGCCTAGCCCAGATCGACGGGTGGTCCTACGATCAGAGGCCGTGGGGGCCTGTCGAGATGCCCGTCCCCTCGAGCCTGCCGTTCGGACGCGACCCGCGGGGCCGAGTCCGCGCGCGTGTCGAGGACGTAATGCGGGAGGCTGCTACAGCCACCAAGCAGGCGCAGGCGCAGGTGCAGGCTGAGAAGCCCGTTGAGGAGAAGAAGCCCGCCGAGAAACCCGCCGACGAGGAGAAGGAGGCCAAGCCCAAGTCGATCAAGGACAAGCGGCGCTGGAGCATGCTCAG
This sequence comes from Cutaneotrichosporon sp. PK4640, assembly GCA_023630115.1. Taxonomy (NCBI): domain Eukaryota; kingdom Fungi; phylum Basidiomycota; class Tremellomycetes; order Trichosporonales; family Trichosporonaceae; genus Cutaneotrichosporon; species Cutaneotrichosporon sp. PK4640. Next base: position 7,829 of record JAMALN010000474.1, on the reverse strand, counting down.
CATCAAGTCGGCGGCTGAGGCGCCCGAGCCCGCCCCCGCCCCCACTGCCAAGTCCGAGAAGGCCGAGAAGCCGCCCGAGCGCGGCCCGCCGAGCGCCTTCAGGCGCTGGAGCGTTCTGAAGCCCAACGACGCCCCAGAGGCGCCCCCGAAGTATCCCTCCAAGCCGGCGTCGACACACACGCGCAGCGCGTCCGAAGTCCCGCCGATTCCCCCGGTGGCGCCGGCGCCACTGAAGCGCAACAGACGGTGGAGCCTTCAGAACCTCAAGGACGTGCTCACCCGCGACAAGGAGGCCGAGGAGATCGTGCCGCCCAAGCTCGAGGTCAACCAGCCCAAGGAGAACGCCAAGGAGGACGTCAAGGAGACCTCCAAGGAAGAGACGATCATCACCCACCTGCCCGAGCGCAGCTCGTCGATCTCGCCCACCAAGCCCAAGAAGTCGGGGTCGACGCTCCCCTCGCCGAGCATGAGCCTCGTGTCCCTCGACATCGACTTTGACATGTTCGGCCTCTCCTCAGACTCGCAGAGCGTCAAGACGCCCCCCGAGTCGTCCGAAGCTCCACCTGAGCCCGCGGCACCCAAGGTCGAGGAGCACGCCCCCGCCCACGACCCGCAGCTCGTGGCGGAGCGCGACGCCTGGCGGCACGAGGCGCTGCTCCTCTACGACCAGCTGTGCTACTGGCGCCTTGAGGCGCTCGAGCGCGGCCGCGAGCGCGACGGGTGGCGCGGCGTCGCCATCGCCGCGGGCGCCAAGGTTCCCGCGTGCGTCGTCAAGTCCCTCCCGGTGGCCGCGGCGCCTCTGAGCGACGCGCAGCGGCGGGCGCGTGAGGTCGAGCGCGAGCGCGAGAAGGGGCGGGAGCGGGTGCGCGAGTGGCACCTGGCGAGCATCGAGCGCGAGAAGCGCGAGCACGCGGCGCGGGAGGCGGAGAAGCGGGCCGCGTCGCGCGAGCTGGCCGAGCGCCGCGAGCTCGAGCGGCGGGTCATGGAGCGCCGGGCGCGCGAGCGGCACATCGAGCTGCGGGAGATGGCGCGGCGCGATGCCGAGCGCCAGGCCGAGTGGGCAGAGTACCAGCGCCGCGAGCGGCGGCACAGCCGCCAGCCGAGCCGCGAGTGGGCGGTGCCCAGCCCGGCCGCCGAGGCCGCGGCGGACGCCATGGCCATCGTGGGCGCCGCGCCGGCGGGCGTGCTCCCGCCCCCCGGGCTGCCGGGGCACGTCTCGCCCATGACGGGCAGCTGGGGGCGCCAGAGCCGCCGGAGCAGCCACGGCGGGCCGGTGCACGACGGCCGCTTCCCGCCCGGCCACGACCACGGTGGCGGCCCGGAGCACGAGCACGATGCGCGGCCCCGCGCCGTCGGGTGGCCCGCGAGCGAGAGCGGGCGTGAGCGGGCGCGGGAGCTGTTCACCCCTCCGAGAGGGTCGAGCCGGCAGGCGGTGCGGAGCGGGACGGCGTAGTGTGTAATGCGTAGTGTAGATAGTGTAATGCGACATGTATGACCTGCGCGGGCACAGCATCATAGTGGACTTCTGACTCTCTTGCATTACGCGCCCAGCGCATTAAGCATTACTATAGACATGTAAGGTGAGCACAGCTCGCACAGCTCTGCTGCGTGCCGCGCAGCGGCGACTGCCGCCCAGCGGCCAGTCTAGCGCTCTAGCGCCGGGCCTCGCGCTCGCGCTCCTGCTCCTCCTCGACGGCCTCGCACCGCTCCCGCCAGGCATTGCGCTCATACATGCGCTCGAGGGCGAGGATCCGGGCCGCACACAGCTGGTGGTACACGAGATTCGCCTCGTGGCGCCACGCGTCGGCCTCTGCGCGCGCACGCGCGAGCCGGCGCTCCTCGCGCCCCAGGCCCGCGAGCTTGCGGTCGCCCAGCGTCGCCGCGACGCGGACGGGCGCGCGCGCCTTCGGGTCCTGGATGTCGAGGAGGGACATGGGCTGGTCGATCGGCGCGGGTGGCTCGATCGGCGTGCTCCGCGTATAGTGCTGGAGCGAGGAGAGGCGGGCGTTCAAGTACGCGACGCGGGCGGGCGACTCGGGGTCGTCGAACGGGTCCGCGTCGAGCGACATGTACTCGCCCGTCGAGGAGGTGAGGACCGAGGCGGCGACCGAGCCCGCCGAGACGCTCGAGGCGTGCGAGCGACCCGTGTGCCCCGCCTGCAGGGGGAGCGGGGCGAGAGAGGCGTACGGGTCCACCGGGCGCGGGGGGAGGGGCGGGGGGTGGTCCGAGTACGCTGGGAGGGGAGGGGAGGGGGGCGCCGAGGTCGCGCGGGAGAGCACGCTCTTCTCGTCCGAGTCGGAGAGGCGGGCCCAGTCGTTGTCCGCGAGTCGCTGGCGCCGCCGCCGGAACGGCCAGAGCGAGCAGGAGGGGACGTCGTCGTCGAGGTCGAGGGCTGGCATTGTCTTTGTCTCAGTGGCGGGGGTGCTGCGGGCGACGCTCGCGAAGCGTGCAGCGATGGCGGTGGAGGGTGAGTCGGTGCCGGCGAGGCAGGACAGGCGCTGGGAGGGCGGCAGAGAGCAGTGCAGAAGGCGCGGGGCTGGGGAAGCGGACCGGCTGGGAGACGTGGCGCGCAGTCTAAGTAGACTGGCGAGGTGAGGTGGCACTCGAGGACGGCGTGGAGGTTGGGGGATCAGGTGAGGGGTGCCACGACGACTGCGGATGCGGGGTGAGATTGCGAGTGGAGAGGTGGGCTCTGGGGGCGATCGGCGGCCGAATGCCGCCACCCAGCACCGCCCCCCAGCAACCCTCGTACTCCACTTCGTCCTGACTTTGACGTTTTACCTCCGCTAGACTGCGGGTAGCTCAGAGTGCGCAGGCGCAGGCCTCGACCGGTGTCGGATCCGTGGAGCCGTGGGCGATGGCGTAGGTCGGAGCCGATATAGATACGAGACTGCGCACAGGTCAACGGGTACCTACCAGCTGCGCTCAACCAACTGCAATCCCACCTCCCTCCCTCAGCGCTCAACTGCGCTACTGCTCTCCGACGGAACTGATATACCCACAGCTCTGCGCAATGTCTGTAGTGATACATGCCGTACAATCCATGCTACGACGACGCCACCCCATCCCGTCCGCTGCGCTCGGCTACTTCTTCTTCACGGCCATGACGACGACATCTCCCTCACCGAGGTTGACGCTGGCCAGCGACGCGCTGTTGTTCATGACCCGCCCGCCGTAAGTCAGCTGAAGGCGCGAGACCGGCAGGTCGGCGTCAAGCGTGCGCTTGATGTGCTCGCGAAGCGTCCCGAACGTCGCGTTCACAGGCACGCCGGGGACGCCAAGCACGCTGCCATCGAGGCGCCACTCGGGCTTGTCACCCATCGCGGGGAGCTGGACGGCGACCGTGATCGGGTCGGGGTGCAGGCTCATCCAGTCGATCTCGCTGTACAGTTGCCCACCGGGGAGCTTCTCCACGCGCGCGCGCTTGAGCGGGCGAGCAGGCAGGTCGGCGTCGGGGGCGGGGCGGGTGACGCCTGCGCCCGAGATCATCGCAGCGCGCGCTGGGTTCATCGTTGCCCCAGTGGTGTACGTCTGCGCGGCGCCCGTCACGCTCGCACCGGTAGCAGGCGCCTTGGGCTGCATCGGCGCAGAGGTCTTGCCACCCTTGATCCCGGGGCCGACCTGGGGCCCGACCGTGTTGACCGGGCCATCGGCGACGCCTGCGGCCTCCTGCGCCTTGCGCCGCCGGTCCTCGGCGCTGAACCGCTCCTTGAACGTGTCCTGCACGCGCGAGGCCGACGCCGTATGGCCGTCCCATACAATCTTCTCGCGCTCCTTGCGCTTGCGCGCCGCCTCCTCCTCACGCAGCTTGCGCGTCTCCTCGTCCTCCTCGTCGCCGAACAGGTCGGTACGCGCCGCAGCGAGGTTGCGCAGCGAGGTCGAAATGTCCGCGCCCACCTGCAGCTGCTGTTGCTGCTGCCGCCGCGCCTCGAGCTCGCGCTTCTGGTCCTTCCACCGTGGGTCCAGAAGCTCGATGCGGATGTGCTCGGACAGCTCGGCCTCGGGAATCGACTGCCCACAGTACGGGCACTTGGACGTGGCCACTGGTCCACCGCGCTGGATACCTGATGTTAGCTAGACCCCATTCCTGAAAGCTCACCCTTGGGCACATAGTCCTTCTTGATCTTGACTCCCTTCTTTTCGAGCGCCGCGCGCTGGACGTCGCGCGTGCGCTGCTGCTCGCGCTCGGCCTTGACGCGCTCGATGCGCGCCTCCTCGTCCTCCTCGTCCTCTTCCAACTCCATCTCGTCGCCGTCGGCGGCGCCCTGCGCGGCGGGCTCCTCCATGATCATAGCAGCCATGCGGCGCTCCGCCATGCTCATCTCCTTGAGCTTGTCGTTGCTCGATGGTGGCGGGAGGTCGAGCTCCATGTCGGCCTGCGTGAACTCGATCGTCTCGACGGTCACAAAGTCCTGCCAGTCGATGACGGCCATGGCCTCCTCCTCCTCCATCTTCTCGGCGGCCTTGACGTCGTCGCGCGCACGCTTGCCCTCCTCCCACAGGGCGCGCTTGCGAGCCTCCTCGAGCGTCTTCCACTTGGCTTCTGGGTCGGCGTCGGCGCGGATAATCTCCTCGATCTGGCCGGGCGCGGGCTGCATGACCTTCTGGTACGACTCGACCATGCGGTTGTAGTAGCCGTACAGCGAGTGAGTCGGACGCAGGAAGTCGAACTGGTAGTTGCGGCCTTCCCGCACCGACAGCGCCGAAAGGAACGATCGCCCGCGGCGCGCGTGGAAGAGCGCCGTCAACCGCAGAATGTCGAGGTCCTGCGCCGTCACGCCCGGCAGGTCGACCTTGAACTCCCACTGCTTGGGCTCGTACCCGATCAGCTCGGGGTGGATGGGCTTGGCCGCAGCCGGAGCCGGTGTAGAGCTGGTCGGCGTCCCGTTCGCCGTCGTGAGCCCCTTGGCCTGGTCCTCCATCTCCTCGCGCGAGTACTCAACCTTCCACCGGTAGTACTGGTAGTACGGGTCCTCGTCGTTCAAGAACGCGAAACGGGGGTCCGTCGTTTGCGACTCGCGGATCTTGTCCTCGAGCACCTGCGGCTTGGACGTCTTGGCGACCGCCATCGCCGTCTTGTCGATTATTTCTGTCGTCAGCTTGTGCTCCACAGCAATGAACTCACTCCTCATCTCGGGGGGCGGGTAGATGATGCCCTTGAGGTACTTGTCGGACATGCGGGGCGGTCGGTACTCGCCCTCATCCTCGACGTCCTCGACGGACACCTTGCCGTTGAGGTTTTTGAGGTCATCCTCGCCTGCGTACGAGTGTACAGGCTTTGGGAGGTTGAGGGCCATGATGAAGAGTGAGGAGTGGGGTTGTAGACTGAGGATTGCCACCCAACAACATTAAACTCGAGCCGCCGTTGAGCCGCGGTGCACACAACCACTCACCCAGGCGGATTTTTCGGCGCTTTGCTCCCGTGGCAGACCTCCACGTGAATCCCCAATTCTAATACTTCCTAATGTCACGCACCAGTAATTAGGGGAGATTTCAAAAGAGGATTTTCAGGGCATTGTGAGAGCGTACGGTGGGTGGGACGCGAATGACTTTTGACTCCGCCCCTGAAACCTGAACATGGCAACAACACACACACCAAACATTGCTCCTCTCCCCGCTCTCTCTCTCGATCTCTCTTTCAAGAGACTACACCTCCCACCTCCTCTCCTCCTCTCCAACTCCCCATCCATCTAACATCTGCCCCTCTTCGGCCACGCTCCTCTACTCTACTCCTCCTCTACTCCTTCATCCTCCATGTCCCAGGCCAGACCCAGGCCAGGTGCCCCAATGGGCCCGCCTCCTATACTCCCGGCTGGCTTACCAGTTACCGCCGGCGCCTCAGCCGTCAAGCAGGCCTTCCTGCACCCCAACACTCCGCAGCGCGGCGGGGGTAGCATGCCGCCTCCTTCTATGCCCGTCGCCTCAGCTCGCTCGAACAACTCCAGCGCCAGCTCGCGGCCCAGCTTGTCCAGCGACGCCTCGAGTTACTACGGCCGCTCGCCCCGGGGAAGCTACGACGAGAGAATCAAAACCCCTCTCCAGGAGACCATCAGTGCCGACAATGCAGGCGTCAACGACGTCGATGCCCAGTTCGAGGACCTTCTTGTGAGCTACCTGGCTGGAGATGACCTGACATCAGGACCAGCTCGAGGTGCCGACTACGGTGCGGATGAAGTTCGCGACCGTCAACAAGGACGTCAAGGCCTCCATCCTCTCGTCGAGCATGACCTCCAACCCGGCCCTCCTCGCGACCTTAGGCCTCCCTCCCCCCGGCAAGGACAAGAAGCAGCCAAAGCACAAGGCGTCGACCCCAAAGCTCCGCAAGGCCAAGTCGTCCTCGGCGCTCAAGCAGCAGCCACCCCCCAGCCCCCGCAGAGGGGTGGGAAGCACCTGCAAGGTGCAGGGTGAGGAGTTTGTCATTGTCGCCGGTGGGCAGGGCTCCCAGCGTGGCGGCCACGGGCGGGGCTACAGCGTCGACCTTCCCGCCCCCAACCCCTCCTACATCAGCAGACCGTCAACGCCCCGCTCGCGGCCCAGCTCGGCCTTCATGCCCCAGTCTCCGTCGCGGCGAGGCGAGGGCGTCGGGCCTTCCGAGATGCCCGAAGACTACGTCCAGTGGCTTTCGGCCTTCAAGGGCACCGACCTGAACATGGACGTCACCAAGGCGAAGAAGCTCCGCATGCTGCTCCGCCACGAGACAACGGGGTGGGTCGCCGCGTTCATCGACGCGGGGGGCTATGCGCGCGTCCTCGACCGTCTCCAGGACCTCCTCGACATTGAGTGGCGGTGAGTTTAAGACCTTCCGATAGCAACTGACAGCAGCGAGGAGCAACACGATGACCAGATGCTCTACGAGATGCTGCGTTGCGTCAAGGCGCTCGGCACATCCGAGGTCGGCAAACAGGCCTTGCGGGCAGCCCACCCACGCCCCTTCCCTGCGCTCTCCTCGCTCCTCTTCTCCGAGAAGAAGCCCGGTGACCTCGCATGCCGGCAGATTATCGTCGAGGTCTTCCTCTTCCAGTTCGAGCTGTACAACAGGCAGCCACCCTCTCCTATTGTCCCCACTGGTCGTCCAGCAACGCCCGTGCCGACCGCCTTCAACGTGACTTACTTTGTCCGCCAGCTCCTCCTCCCCGAGGGGGAGGACAAGACTAAGGACTACCACGACTTCGTGCAGGCCGCCCACCGCCCACGCATCTTCAAGGCATGGGTTCAAGAACTGAGCGACATATGCCGTGACTACTTCTGGTGAGCTCTACGCGCATGTAATCCAGGAGCTGACAGCAGGATCATGTGCCATGCATCCAACACTCTGTGGCAGCTGAGCGAGGTCGACGAGAAGCTCGTCGAACGGCCAGTGGCCCCCGGAGGCGCAACAGGCGGTGTCGAGTTCGAGGCGATGGGCTACGTCACGACCCACTTCAAGCTTATGAACTCGCTCGCGGCCAGCCTCGCCGAGGAGAACCCCGCCGACGCACGCCAGCTGCACCAGGACCTGATGATGAGCGGCATGGACCGTATCCTGGTGGTGAGTTAGCTCGCCGTTTCCCTGGCAGCCCAAGCTAACACCAGACCATGCGCAAAGCCTCAACCACATACTACCCCACGCTCCACCTCGAGCTCGCGCGCTATGTCGAGATCATGCGTCTCGCGTCCGGGGGCAAGCTTCCGTACCTCATCGGCAAGCTTGTTGGCCCCCCTCCCGAGGAGCTGCGCCGGCACCGCAGCGCGAGCGAGTGGTTACCTCGCCTGGCGCTCGACTCGCCCGGCAGAAGCCCGCGGAGAGCCCACCACAGCTAGGCAACTCGCTCCTGGAGAACGAGATACGA
>JAMALN010000473.1:0-28919 GCA_023630115.1 Cutaneotrichosporon sp. PK4640 | reverse complement strand
CAGCAGCCATCAACATGACCATCTCCCACACTCCCAGGACCACCATGGACAAGCGCACCTACCTCAAGAACGCCCTCCAGAAGGACGAGCCGGGAATCGGCATGTGGCTGACGTGAGTGGGCGAGCTGGCACTCTGCCAGCACTGGCGGACAGAGCTAACCCCAGCCTCGGCGGCTCGGCGCTCGCCAAGACGTGCGCGACCATCCCCGGCTTCAACTGGATGCTCATCGACGCCGAGCACGGCCAGATCACCGACAAGGACTACTTTGACCTGTGCAACCACATCACGGCCGAGCGCATCTCGCCGATCATCCGCATCCCGTCCGACGAGTCGTGGATGATCAAGCGCGCGCTCGACTCGGGCGCGCACGGCATCATGACGCCCATGTGCCACGACGCGGCGACGGCGAAGCGCATCGTCGACACGAGCAAGTTTGCGCCCGTCGGCTCGCGCGGCTGCGGCTCGCCGTTCACCCACCAGGTGTTTGGCGTCAAGGAGGGCGAGTACGAGACGACGTGCGACGACAACCTCCTCGTCATTGTGCAGATCGAGTCGGCTGCGGGCGTCAAGAACGTCGCCGAGATCGCCGCCGTCCCCGGCGTCGATGTCCTCTTCTGCGGTGAGTCTTGCCCCCCAGACCGGACAGACCAGCGGTGGAGGTGAACGCCGATCCTGGCGATCCTGGCGATCCTCCACCCCACTCCACCCCACCAAACACCCATCGACCTCATCTCCTCTGCGTTCTCCAACCCTTCCCATCATCTCTTTCTCGCGCAGAGAGTGAAAAGCCTAACGCGCAGGCCCCTTCGACTTGGCCAAGTCGATGGACGTCCCCTTCGGCGGCAAGGAGCACGAGGAGGCCATCGCCAAGATCGTCACCGAGTCGCACAAGGCCGGCAAGAAGGCCGCCATCTTCTGCACCTCGGGCGCCCAGGGCAAGCAGCGCCTCCAGGAGGGCTACGACGCCGTCTCCATCTGCGAGGACACTGCCTCGATCGTTACCGAGGTCTCGCGCCAGCTCGAGGCCCTCAAGAAGTAGGGGTGGATAGGTAGATTGCATTTTCTGGACATGTTACGGTTGTTTTCTCTCGCCGAAGATCGGGCTCTGACAAGTGCACTGAAATGACTGTGGGTGCACCGCGTGGACTTGCATACATACCCGATGTGCGCTTACTGTGCTTCCATAAGAACCGTGGACGCCGCATGGAGGCTGTGTTGGAGGGGGGTCGTGGTCAGTGAGTTGCGCTATCGGTCTCTTGACCTGTTGACCGTGTTGCCCACAGTCGTGAGCTGATCACTCTAGATGCCTGGCCATTGCATGGTGGCACTGCCCCTTTGCAGCCCCTCGCCACCATCCCCATTGGATACGTCACTGTGGACGACTGGGTGCATTCCCCTGCTACAATTTTATCCCTAACATGCCTTGATCCAGATGCTATTCCTCTAAGGGAGGTACTTGTATGGGTTGCAGATGCCCTTGGGGTCGAAGAGCTGCTTGATGTCGCGCATGATCTTGACCGAAGTCTCGTCCTGCGAGTAGTGGATGACAGGCGCCTTCATGACACCGAGGCCGTGCTCTGCGGAGATCGAGCCTTTGTACTCGGCTGTGTGTCAGCTGAGAGCTCACTAAGCAACGTGCAAGTACTCACAAACGACCTCGTAAACGTAAGGCTCGATGGCAGCCTCGATCTCCTCGCGGTACTCCTCGGCAACGATGTTGATGTGCAGGTTGCCTGGCGTCAGTTTCGCGCTCTTGGGGCTGTGAACTCACCGTCACCCATGTGGCCGTAACCGACAAAGGCGCGGATGGGGTCGCTCATCGAGCCATCGCCCTTGAGGAGGCCGGCCTCACGCACGCGCGCGCGGACCTTCTCGACAACGTCGTACATCTTGCCGACAGGGATGGAAAGGTCGTACTTGTAGACCGAGCCAAACTTGCCACACGCCTCGGGGATACCCTCACGCAGCGACCAGATGCCGGTGAACTGGGCGCTGTCCTGGGCAAGGACACCGTCAATGACCTTGCCCTCGCTCATGACGTGCTCGAGGAAGTTGCCGAGCTTCTCCTCGTCGTGCTCGGCGTTGGAGCCGCCGGTCTCGATGAGGCAGTAGAACGGCCCCTCGTTCTCAAACACCTTGCGCTCGCCGCCGAGGTGCTCCTCGTGGTGCTTGCGGACGACGGCGTACGCCTGCTGGTCCCAGAACTCGAACGCCGAGAGGATCTCGCCGAGGTAGTCCTTGGCGTCGGCAAAGACGGCCTGGACGGCCTCGTACGACTCGACCGAGAAGACGGCGACGTTCATGGCCTTGGGGCGGCGGGGGCACATGATGGAGACACCGGTGATAACGCCCAGGGTGCCCTCGGAGCCGATGAAGAGCTGCTTGAGGTCGAAGCCTGCCGTCAGTTCAGCAGAGCACTTGTGAACTCACCAGTGTTGTCCTTGCGGAGGGTGCGGAGACCGTTCCAGATCGTGCCGTCGGGAAGGACGACCTCGAGGCCGAGGACGGTGCCGTGGAGGGATCCGTAGCGGAGGAGACGCAGGCCACCGGCGTTGGTGGCCACGTTGCCGCCGATGTGGCACGAACCCTTGGCACCGAGGTCGAGGGGGAAGATGAAGCCCTTCTCGGCAAGGTAGTTGTCGGCAGCCTCGAGGACGACACCGGCGTCGCCGACAAAGATGCCGGACACGGGGTCAAACGAGCGGATCTGGTTCATGTTGGCGAGCGAGAGCACGACCTCGTCGTGAATGGGGACACCACCACCTGGATCTCAGCGGAATGCGAGCTGCGGTACCCACCGACAAGACCAGTGTTACCGCCCTGGGGGACGACGGCAATGTTCTGCTCGTTGCAGTACTTCATGACGGCGGCCACCTCCTCGGTCGACTTGGGCTTGACAATGACCTGGGACTTGCCGTGGTACTTGTTCATCCAGTCGTCGTTGTACGCGACGAGCTCGTCAACCGACGCCGAGCCGTCGAGAGTCGACATGAGGGACCCAGTCGAGCTGAGCAGGCTGCGGAGGTGCTTGACATGGTCCTCGGTGACCTGGGTGAACTTAGGGTCGCGAGGGGGGATGGTGGAGGCGAAGCGGACGGCAGCAGCGGTAGGGACACGGCTAGCCTGGATAGCCACTCGTGGGACGGTGGCGCGGGGGGCAGCCGAGACGGCGCGGCGGGCAACATGCCGAGGGATGGCCCGAAGGAAAGTGCGAGCGGCCGACATGGTCGATGTGGTCGTGCGCAAGGATGAAGAGTAGAGAAAGGAGTAGGAAAAGGGTTCCCGTCGCGAGACTTGGAGCGGCGCAGAAGTTGGGGCAAGCTGAGGTGAGAGTGCGGGGCAAGATGGCGATGGATCAGTCTCTCGGCTCGGCAGTCGCGAAAACGCGAGCCAATCCCGGTCTTTACGTAACACACTTCGACATTTCTCCCACGGAGATGCACCGGACCTGACCATCCGCAAGGCTCGTCAACCGCCAGATCCCGCACTCCGCGGAATCGGGCGACCGGACATACCCGAGCGCTGAGCGGTGTTCCTGCGGAGGAGTGCGATGATGGGGAGGAAACGACACATCTGGATTACATCTCCGATTCTCTATCATACATAAGGACCGTACGCCCTGTTTTACTGGCGGTGCTGCTGGTACCAGTGGATCAGACCGGTGGTCGAGCTGTCGTGCCCAGAGACGTCGCTCTCCTTGCCGAGCTGCTTGAGGATGGCCTTGGCCAGCACCTTGCCGAGCTCGACGCCCATCTGGTCGTACGAGTTGATGCCCCAGATCGCGCCCTGGACGTGGATCTTGTGCTCGTAGAGAGCGATAAGAGCGCCAAGGGTGCCCGGGTTGAGCTTCTCGAACATGATCGAGTTGGTGGGCTTGTTGCCCTCGAAGATCTTCGACTTGACGAGAGCCTCGTTCTTCGACTTCTCGGCGCCGAGCTCCTGGATGACCTGCGCCTCAGTCTTGCCGAAGGCGAGCGCCCTATGGCGTCAGCAAGATGGGGGCGTGTGGGGCGAGGCTGGACTCACTCGGGCTGGGCGAAGAAGTTGGAGAGGAGGATCTCGTGGTGCTTGCCGCCGGCAATAGGGTTGAGGGTCTGCGCGGGGGCGAGGAAGTCACTGAAGATCAGCACGTGCAAGGTCACCGCAGACGTACCAAGGGATGAGCTTGGTGCCCTGGTGGATAAGCTGGTAGAAGGCGTGCTGGCCGTTGGTGCCGCTCTGGCCCCAGATGATGGGCTGTCATTAGCATGCCGTCAAATGCCGAGCAACTCACCCCAGTCTGGTAGTTGACGCGCGAGCCGTCCTTGGTGATGCTCTTGCCGTTCGACTCCATGTCACCCTGCTGGAAATAGTCGGCAAACTTGTGGAGATACTGGTCATAAGGGAGGAGCGCCTGGGTCTGGGCGCCGTAGAAGTCGTTGTACCAGATGCCGAGAAGGGCCAGGATCACGGGCAGGTTCTCTTCGAGCTTGGTCTTGGCAAAGTGCTCATCCATGGCGTGGGCGCCGGCAAGGAGGTCCTTGAAGTTGTCAAAGCCGATGCTGATCGCGATGGAAAGGCCGATAGCCGACCAGAGCGAGTAGCGGCCGCCAACCCAGTCCCAGAACTGGAACATGTTGGACTCGGAAATGCCGAACTTGGTGACACCCTCGGTGTTGGTCGAGAGGGCGACAAAGTGCTTAGCAACGTGCGACTCCTGGGCGAGGTCAGTGTCATGGAGCAGAGGGGGCGCTCACGTCCTTGGCCGTCTGGAGGAACCACTCCTTGGCCGTCTCGGCGTTGGTGATCGTCTCCTGGGTGGTGAACGTCTTGGAAGCGACGATGAAGAGGGTGGTCTCGGGGTCACAGGCGCGGAGGACCTCGGCAATGTCGGTGCCATCGATGTTGGAGACAAAGTGGAGGTTGAGGTTGCGCTGGCTGTAGTGCTTGAGCGCCTCGGTCACCATCACAGGCCCGAGGTCGGAACCTCCGATGCCGATGTTGACGATGTGCTTCATGGGCTTGCCGGTGTAGCCCTTCCAGTCGCCCGAGCGCACCTGGTCCGAGAACGTCTTCATGTGGTCGAGGACGCCCTGGACCTCGCTGACGCCCTCCTCCTTGATGTCCCAGCCACCCTGGGACACAGGAGGGTTGCGGAGGGCGATGTGAAGCACGGCGCGGCCCTCGGAGGTGTTGATGTGCTCGCCCTTGAACATCTCGTCACGGAACTTCTCGACGTTGGCCTCACGGGCGAGGCCAAAGAGGGCGCCGAGGACCTCGTCATCGACAAGGTTCTTGGAGTAGTCGAGGAGAATGTTGGCATCGGGGGAGGACAACTTGAAGCTGACCGAGTGCTTCTTGAAGCGCTCCGGGTCGGCAGCAAAGAGGTCCTTGAGGACGAGCTGGGGGGCCTTCGTCTGGTAGAGCTTCTCGAGCTGCTGCCAGGCCTGGTAGTCTGTAATGGGTGAGCTGAGTGTTCCGCGGGGGCACGGGGATGGGATGGAGATTGATGGTGAGAGGGGTACGCACTGGTTGCGAGCTTTCCGGTAGCCATTGTGAGTAGAGTGAGAAGTGGGGAGTCGGAAGTGGGAGGGGAAGAGTGATGGGCGAGGGGGATGCGAGTAGTTAAATGTGTAGATGGGAGATGTAGAGATGGGGAGAGGTGGGAAAGGTGGGTGATGTAGCTTGTGCCAGAGTACGAGCAAGACTGAGGAGAGGGGAGGGGGGTCGGTGACGTGCGTGGGGAAGCTGACCGACCAGTGGGGGTCAAGGGAGCGAGGGAACAGAGGCTACACACGTCCATGAGCGGACCTTGCTGCCGCCGGTTTCAGGGAACATGCCGCACCGGGGTACCGGTCCGGACTCTATTGCGGACTTTGTATCACCGCACAGACGCACTCTTTCACTCTTTCACTCACTCTCACATCTCACGCAGCACACACGTCCACACACTCATGCATCATCTACACACACTCCAACCCATCGGGAATAGTCAAAAATCCCTCCAAGCCGAGGCATCGGGAAAGGAGAATGGTTTATCTTGAGAACCTGGGGTGAGCTACATCACCGAGGTTGTAATGACATTATTCATGGGTGATACCGGGGATGGGTGGGGGGTGAGCAACTGGGCCTGGCTGGGCCACGGGCCAGAAGATAGCGAAGGGACTCGTAGCTCCCACTCACTCCGTATTCTCCTCGGTCTAGATCGCGCAAGATCGGTTCTCTGTGATGAATCCACGTGGCCCGGGTGGCGACTTTGATCCCGCCGCTCACGCCACCAAGCGGAGGTGGCAAGGTGACGACACCAGATGGACGGCTGCTGCGTGAGTCGGACGTCGCACTGGACCCGAGGCTCAACCCCGTACCACAACATCGGGGCACCCCACCCAGGCCACCCAGGCAACCCCCCCAACAGCGCAATCGAGTACATCGAGTCCAGCTGTAGCAACCGCAGTCTGTGCCACCCACCATACACCCACCCATCCGCCTCCGCTCCCCCCTCCTTCCTCCACTGCGTACGTTCCTCTCTCGATCCCTCTACCTCCCTCTCACTCCAATCCTCCTCGCCAATCCTTGACCTCCCCTTTGCTGTCCACTCCTCATCAACACCTCCCTCTTGCCCATTCCCCCTCTACTATTCATTCATCTCCAATCGTCGCCCCGCTTCCACTGCGACACCCACCTACTCTTCCTATCCACCCCCGCCCATATCCTCGTACCCCTCGACAACAACCCGAGAGATAGCGCCGCGTCACCGTCCATTAGCGCGCCGCCGACACCATGTCCACCTCTCCTCAAGGTCACGCGAGCGGCGCGGCTACCCTGTCCGCCTACGCCAGCAAGTTTCTAGCTGGAAGCCGGTCGGGTGGCGACAACCAGGTATGTACGAGCGCATGCCTGCTCCAAGTTTGACTGCTAATCGTACGCAGGATTCGCCGAGACCTTCGCGTCCCTCGTCGCCCCCTCACCCCTTCCTGCCGTCCCCCACAGCCTCTGAATCTCGCTCGCGGCTCACAGAATCTCGCACCCCTTCGCCACCTGGGACGCCACCGTTCCCAGGGCCAGGCCTCGATGGTATCCCTTCAATCGACGACATGGAGGCGAGCGGCGTGAGCCACAGCGGAATCGGCGTGGGGCTGCTCTTCGACGCTCCAGGCGGCAGCGGAGGGGAGCGTCGCGGCAGCCGAACCGTCCGTCACGCGCAGATTCCTGATCCCTACGGCGCCTCGTCAGACAGCGAGGGGGAGCTCGAGCCCGACCTCGATGAGGTCGCTCAGACGCGTCGCTCGCTCCTGAGGGCGCCACCCGCTGCGCCGCGGGATGGTCGCAGTCGGAAGGGTTGGCTTGCGTACCAGAGCGTCTTCCCGTCGTCGTCATCGAGCGAGGCATCCGAGAGCGACAAGGAAACGGAGGACGAAAGTGTCGTTCATGAAGGCTACAACCTGATGGGTCAATCACGCCGACACCCTCCACCTGCAGCACCTGTCCTCCCGGTAGTGACAGCTTATCAAGATGCTCTCGACGAACCGCTTCTGGGCCCGGACGAGATCGCGCAGATGACGACGAGGGTACCAGTGCGGTTGCAAGTGTACCATGGCCAGTTCGGCCACTGGGAACGAGAGGGGCTGCGCAAGTACAAGGGTGAGCTTACACCGCCTCAACGGCTGACTCGACAGACCCAGCGTTCCTCGCACTCTGGCTCACAACGCTGCTAGGCGTCATGTTCGGCTTGCTGTTCGTCTGGGGCTCGAGCGACGTGAGTTTTACAATGCTCTGAGCTAACATAAGCCACCTCCAGGAGTTCCGCGTCGCGGGCCACCCGTCCTCTCGCTTCTACCGATGTTGATGGCACTCCTCATCCCCACGTTCATCCTCCCGCCCGTCTTCCTCTTCCTCCTCCACAACACCGTCCGTCCCGTGCTTGTCGCCACTGCCGGAGCGATCCCGTTCTCCCTCTTCATCTGCGGATGGTGGGCGCTTGGAGCGAGCTTTGAGAGCATCGACGACGTCGAGAAGGGCGAGCGCTGGTGGGCAACCACTGGGATGAGGCTACTCGCTGCTGCTCTGTGGCTTGTGGCCGCGCTGTTTGCTCGGCTCGTCTGGGTGCGCCGCAGGCGACTGGCGCAGACCGTGTCTGTCGTTGAGGTAAGCCAGTCGTTGGGATGCACGCTAACGCTCAGATGTCAACGAATCTTCTCTTAAGACACAAGCCTCTCCTCATCCTGACACCGCTCCTCTTGATGGTCTTTGCTGTCACCTCGATTCCCTTCATGACCTTGCTCATCCGCTTGGGCATGTACGGGTACTGGCGCAAGCCCCGAGAGGGGACTTGGGCGTTCCACCTCCAGCCATGGGCTGGGTGGTTGATTGTCGTGGTCACTCTTGTGTGGCTGTGGACCTGGGGCGTGATCCGAGGCGTTGGCCGCGTCGCTGTCGCAGCCGTCGTGGGCGAATGGTACTTCCATCGGTGAGTGTGCCGATCACCAGTCAAACTGACACTAGTGAGGACGGCGTCGACCCCTTGGAGATCACGACGGCTGCAGTGCATCGTGCCACTGGTCCCTCCCTCGGCAGCGTCTGTCTCGGCTCGCTTATCGTCGCCACGATGCGCTTCGTTGGACGCACCGCTGCAGAGATGAAGCGGATCACCTCGCCTCGCTCCAGGGTCCTCCCAAACGCCTTGTCCTTCTTGACGAGCCTCACTCCCGTCTTCTCTATCATTGCCAGCGTATTGGACCAAGCGAACAGCTACGCCCTCGTCTACGTCGGCGTCACCGGAGAGGCGTTCTGGCCCAGCGCGCGTCGAGCCGTGGGTCTGACTAACCGCCGGAACAGTGGCAAGCTGCTTGACTGTGAGTGCTTGGCGTAGGTCCCACTGACATCCAGACACCCTCATCAAGCTGCTTCTCACCCTCATCTCTGCCGCAACCGGTCTCTTCACCGCGACGATGGGATACCTGTACATGACCCACACTCTCGGGCGACCGGGCTATGCCCCTCTCGCTGCCTTGCTGTGTGGAGGCGTACCCTTCGTCGCGATGCGCGCAGCCACTGCCGTTTTGGCAGACGCGTGGGTACCCCTGGTGTGATGTGAGCTGACATACAGTGCCGATGCGCTCTTCATCTGCCACCAGATCGATGGCGAGACCGGCGGCGGCCATTGCGAGGAGGCTAAGGATGCCGTGAGTCGACTCGGGAGTATGCCATCTGACGCACAGTTTGAGGGAGCCACGTTCCGCGACGACGCGATCGTGTAGATCAAGCCCGTGTTACGATAGATGTCCGTGTAAAGGTCAAGCTCCGCTGGAAGCGTTGTACTCGCTCGATACCAGGTGTTCGATATGTACTTTACCCGTTGTGCGTTGACACTGCACGCGCAGGAAAGCTGCGAAGCTGCGAAGCTGCGAAGGAAGGCAGGGAAGGTTGGTGTGGGGCGGAAGGTGAGTCAACCACCCCCACACAACTCCTTCCTTCCCTCTCCACTCTCATCTTGCATTCGTCCATTCTCTCTCACTGCCCCTCCCCCTCCCCCTCATCTCTCCATCCTACCATCTCATCATCTCATCATCCCATCATATGCCATCATCCCATTTCACCATCACATCACTCATCCCTCCCAACGTCCACAACACCCTCCTGCTTCAACAACGTCTTACCGCTCAACTACTGATCACTCTTCTTATCCTTCCCTCCCTCACGTAACACACCACCTCCCCTCCACACAACCTTCCCTCCCACACACCCCACCCTCACCTTCCCCTCTACACTCTAGGGCCTCGCCCCGCTTCTCCGCACCTTCCTCGAGCCGCGCCCAAGATGCAAGCTCAGAAGACTGTGAGTCGCTGACGTCACCTTCCCCGCGTCGATCCCACTGATGGCAGCGACCAGCGCAGAAGCAGAGCTCTCAGGGCCAGCGGCAGACCTCTTCCTTGCAGAAGCAGGCTGTACTCAAAGCCATCGTCACCCCGCGGCAGCTCCACCAGGTCATGCAGACCTCCCTGCAGATGGTGATAGGCAATCTCGCCTGGGCTCGGTAGGTATGGAGGCCCCCCGCCGGCTGACGTATCCTCAGTGGGCTCCTGCCCGAAGAGAACCTCACACGCCGCAACTTCAACTCTGCCACCTTCACTGCTACCAAGGACCCTCTGAGCAACTCTCAGATGTTTCCGTCGCAGTCCTCCCAGCAGCAGCCCTCGCAGTACCAGTCGTCCTCTCAGTATCCGGAGCCTTCGCAGTCCCAGCAGCCTTCGCAGCAACAGGAGGTGTCTGCCTCTCAGCAACCGCAGTCCTCGCAGTTCTCATCGACCTTGGGGCTGTCGCTCGACCCGAAGGAGTTCAAAGTTTACAAGATCACTCCGGGTGCTTCGTGGGTTCAATGTACTGAGAGAGAGCCGTGGGCTGACATCTAGAGCGGAAGGTGACCAGATCCTGAGCTATGTGGTAAGACCCAGAGCTGGACAGCGCCATGCTAATGTGCAGGAGAAAGGTGTGATGCCCGCCATTGCCAAGCAGTACTTGAAGACTCTGACGGTTGTCGTCTTCCTGGTAAACAGAGACTCCAACCGCAAGCTAACCTCCAGGACCCCAACAACTCTGACCGGTACAACGTTGTCGGCGGGGCCCAGCTGACCTCAGCATTGTGGAGTCGTACAAGATCGAGTTCGCATACGACGGGGAAGCGATCATTGCCTCGTTCGGCTGTTCAACGTCGCCCGAATCGTCCTCCAAATCGACGACGGCTACTCTGCAGTCGCCTATGACTGTCGAACAGCTTCGCTCAGCGATTAACGTGAGACTTCTGCGTCCCATGCTCATCCTTACACCAGCCCTTCCTCCTCACTGTTGCCACTGCCATCGACCAAGCAAAGCTAGCCGAGCTACCGCGTACGTCTTTGGGACATCTGAACCATGTTCCTCTGCTAATATCTCAGGCAGAAAGTACCTGGACATCAAGCTGGACTTCAACGAGAATGCTCCCGAGGGGTAAGCACAGAACATGCCCCGTTGACAGTAGCTACCAGCCGCCCAGCTTTGCGCCGTGCACGGGCGAGTTATGGATGCGCACTTCGTCCAAGTATCAGGTGCCCACGAACGTCAGCCTCGGGCAGATGCACGGCATCGCGAAGGAGAGTGCTCTGAGGTGAGACAGGACAGTGAAAGCCACGCTAACCGAAGCTTTGGCGCCTCCATTCAGTCTGTCGCCAATTACCTTGCCGGCGAGCCACCTATGGGGGAAGACCTATCGGAAGAGAATCTCTCCGAGCTCCGCGACACCCAGATCCAGCATCTCGACTCTCTCTCGTTTGACTGGGTGAGTTTGAGCTCGACAGTTTCAGCTAACTTCTCGAGCTGGTGAGAAACATCCCAGACACTGCGCCTCGTGCTCCTCAAGACCTTCCTCTTCCCCCCGAAGACGTCGGCAAGGCCAACCTTCCCAACGTCCGCGACGTCTTCAGTTCTTTCGGGGAGCGCACGGGTCCCTGGGAGGAGCTCGAGGTATGGCGCCGAGACGAACCAAGCTAACTTCAAGGCGATGGAAGAGACCTTGTCCCTGGCCTCTCAGTACATGGTCGAGTCGCACCAGACCCTTCCGAGCGCGAGCACGCCAATCTACTCTGCCGACGACATTGCGAGCACGCCACTTTCCCTTCCTGACGACACTGCGCGTCCGACCATCCCCCCTGCCGACGACATGGTCTTCCCCATCGGCGACCTGTTCAGCCAGGTGCAAGTCTTTCATGCCGAACGGGCGCGATCATCGGGCCAGAGCAAGCCGCC
Source organism: Cutaneotrichosporon sp. PK4640 (assembly GCA_023630115.1). NCBI lineage: Eukaryota > Fungi > Basidiomycota > Tremellomycetes > Trichosporonales > Trichosporonaceae > Cutaneotrichosporon > Cutaneotrichosporon sp. PK4640. The sequence continues at coordinate 17,161 of JAMALN010000473.1, read as the reverse complement.
GGCTCCTCGCAAGGCTGCCGAACCGAAGAAGGCTTCACTGGTTAAGAAGGCGCTTGCGCCTGCCAAGCCACGAGCCCCGTCCTCTGCCCAGCCCAAGCCCAAGCGAAAGCCTAAGCCCAAGGCTACGCCCCTGCGGAAGAAGGTTCTCACGAGCGCGCATTCCCTGGCCTCCAAGGAGAAGTGGAAGGCGGGCCCCAAGCCGAAGCCGAAGCCGAAACCCCTCGCTGGTGCCAGCTCCAAGACGACGCTTCCGGCGAAGTCTGTCGTCCCGCCCCCGAGCGCCGCGACTTTCCCTCCTGGTGGTCAGCGCACCCCACCCAGCTGCTCGGTAGGACCAGGGACTGTTGTGGGCAGCGTCGCCGCTCGGATCTTATCCGCTAGTGACATCGTGAGTTCACCCTCCAGGCGTGCCTCGCTGCACTGGCAGTATTACTGGAGTGGCAACTTACAACGCAGAGCCCCCCGCCCATCCTCCGCCGCGCTCAGAGAAGCCGTCTCATCTTCCCCCTCAACATCAGCAATGTCGTCGTTCGTGACCCCCCGCCCAGTCAGAAGAACAAGTCGTCGTGAAACTTGGGAGGAGCGAGTGTCGAGACCAACTGCAGCTGTCAGACCCTAGCGAGTAGAATACGATCAGCCCCAGCGAGATCTGGTGGATATAGTGTTGTACAGTGTATGTGTCCTCCATGTATCATTATAGTTCGCTCTATGCACTGCCGCCGGCGTCACTCCGTAATCCGTCACTCCGTAATCCGCTGCTCGCCCGCCTTGTATCCCCTGGGCGCGCCCTCGTACAGCTTGGCGCTCTTGGTGCCAAACTGCATGGCGCGCTTGACGCGGCGCGCCGTGACCGGGAGCCAGCGGGCCGCCGCGAGGCGGATGAGCGCCTTGTCCCCCTCGCCGGGCGGCAGGGCGAGGTTGCACTTGGTCCACACGGGCAGCGCCGAGACGTACCCCACAAACGCGAGGTCGAGGAAGGGGTACCGCGCGTCTCGCGCATGCGCGGAGAGCACGCGGTCGTCGCGCGCGAGGTTGCGCTGCGGCAGGCGGTCGAGGTCGAGCTGGATCTGGGTGAGCCGCATCCGGAACGCACGCACCTCGTCGACGAGCCCCGCCCACCCCGCGCGCTCGAACGCCCTGCGGTGCCGCGTATACCCGGCGAGCTGCTCGTCCGCCCCCAGCCCCGAGAAGTAGACCTTGGCGCGCACGGCATACGCCTCCCCGTCCACGTGCCCGCGCCCGCGCGACGCAAAGAAGAGCGGGTACGCGAGCGAGAGGTCCATCTCCGTGGCCGAGGGGTACATGGCGTCGACCACGGCCTGGCGCGCGGCGCGGCTCGTCTGGCGTCAGCCCACCCTGTACACAAGCCCACGTCCACGTCCACGTCGACCTCGACGAAGCGGAACTCGCGGTCAAAGGCCGCGCGCAGCTCGGCGACCGCCGCGCGCCCCGAGAGGCGGTCGGGCACGTCGTAGCCCACTGCAGTGCCTTTGCCTCGCTTGGGCTGCGCAAAGGCCACGTTGATCAGGTCGATGGGCTCGCCGGGCGGGAGGACACGGTGGATCAGGCAGACGAGGAGGGAGCAGTCGACGCCGCCGGAGAAGAGGACGGCGGCGCGCGCGGCGCTGGCGTCAGTGCTGGCTTAGGTGACGTTGGAGGCCAGCTGATGTACTGGCGAGTCCTCGGAGTCCACGCCCGACCTACCCTTCTGGTGGCGCGGGGATGTTCTCCACTCGCCGCCGGACCGCGGCCGTGAGCTGTGCGAGGAAGGTGTCGACCTCGGCCTCGACCGCTGCCAGCTGCGGAGGCGATGCCGGCAGGAGCCGGTTGACGGGGGCGACCGTCACCTGCGGTTAGACTCGCGGCGCAGCAGCTCACCGGCAGGCGCGACAGCGTGAGTGCGCGCGACCAGTCTATGGACTGCGGTCAGGATGTCTCTTGGAGCGACTCACCCCGCCGGCGCGGCACGACAGGTCGAGCACGCCGACCTCGCCGCCCTCGAGCGCGCGCATCGCGACGCCCCGCTCGCGCGCGAGCGTGCTGCGCGTCGACGAGAGCACGAAGCTCTGGCACGCCTCGTCGGGCAGGTGGAGCAGCAGCGAGCGGCGCGACAGCGGGTCGACGCCAAACGTCACCGTGTCGTCCTGGGTCAGTCACGCCGGCGGAACGCTCACGCGGATGTACACGAACGCCCATCTGCGTCAGCGCCCGGCTGGCTGGAATGTAACCCACGGTCCCTCGATGCGCGCGAGCACGCCCGTGTCGCCCGCCTCGAGGGCGGCGAAGAGGCGGGCCGTGTCGTTCGCGCCCACGGGCACGTCGAGGCCGGAGAACACCTGCCCGTTGAAGGCGAGGATGCCGCGGCCCACGCGCGGCTGGGCGGTCACGGAGCCCCGGAGACCGAGGACGCTCGCCCCGAGGAGGAGGAGGTCGGCGCCCACACGCCGCGCGTAGACCCCCTGCGTGTCGGGGCCGCGGGCGGCGTTCGCGGCGTGCAGGCTGCGCGAGAGGGGGAGGTCGGCTGCCGGGCCGAGCGTGAGCGTGATGCCGCACATGTAGCGGCGTGAGCGACGCAGACGCAGACGCAGACGGGAGACGCGGCACGAGACAGTGGCACGAGGCGGTGGCGAAGGCTTCGGAGATTGGCGTGACGCGAGTCGAGATCGTCACGGCGCCAAGCGAGGGGTAAATTGGATACCGAGGGGATCGCGGCGCTACTCCAACCGATCCAACCTCGGGCAGTCAGGCGACAGAGCGGCGGGATGGGTTACTGCGGTGAATGCGGACTGCCGAGTGGATTCAATGTCGTCCGTCGGATCCGCCCAAGTCCTTGGGTAATTGGGTGGCTGCAGCCTGACACGTGCAACTTTTCGCGATTGATTTTTCACTTGTCGTCATTAGACCCCCCACGGCTGGGTTCCGCGCTGGCGTCGTGCTGCAGCCTGACAAGCCAGACGCGTTAGAGGGCTGTACAGTGCCTGTCGCTTCTCCGGCACACCGCACCGCAGGACGGCCATGCATCGCTGAGCTCGAGCTGAGCTTAGCGAGCGACATGAGAACGGCCGCTGCTGAATTGCATTAGAATTGACGAGTGGCGCAGCGCGTCGAAACCTAATGCCCATGACGTAAAGTATTGGCCACAAGTCGCAGGCAGGGCAGCAGGGGCCTGGCTACCAGGACCAGGGGAGTCGTGCTCACCCTGCGGGTCCAAGTTGCGGGCCTTGGGCCGGCAGGCTTGCTGTGCCCTGGCTGGATGACGCTCAAGCTGCAACGCGCCCTGGTACGCGAGTGACGTTACCCTCTGCTCTGGTGCTGCGGTTGTGATTTCTCAGGGCAGTTTGATGGACGAGGCAGGTGACTGTGCGGTGCAGTCGGACGATGTGAGGCATTAGAGCAGAGGAGGTAGCGCGACTTACCTTGTTGCAATTACCCTGGTGTAACCCCAGCTCACCCTGGTAGCCCCTCACCCTCTAGCCTCTGTCCTCTGCCCCCCTCCAACAGCCCACCCCACCTCCCACTTTGGCTGGCAGACTCGACCAGTGCTCCCCCTCACTCTCTCACTCTCTCTCTCACTCATCCATCCACCCAACCCACCCATCCATCCATCCACCCGTCACCATCCTCCCTCTCTTCGTCATTACTTTCCTCCTCCTCCTCAATCCTCTTCTCCTACCTCCTCTTCGACTCCCCAGAGTCACCTTCACACAGCCACACTCGGCATATCCATAGCTTGATCACGTACATCTCACCGCACACACCCACCCACTCCCCAACCCTTATCCTCTCGCACCGCACAGCCGCCTCGGCACCGACCTCGTGCACGCGTTCCCTCCACCCATTCATCCTCCCTCGACACCTCGCTCCATCTGCTCTGTGCAACCAACGAGCGAACGCATACTCTGCTTCGCTCGCAACACCCCACGCACACGCCGCCGCACGCGTCAAGTTTTGCTTCGCTCAACGCGTCGCGTCACGACCACCCGGCCGCACCGTCGATCCTTGTTCTCACGCGATCCGACCCGCACACGCGCCCATCTTTTCACCGCCGCCCCCGACGGCAATCCCCTCGTCAACATCGACGAGTAAACAACAACAGGCAGTGCGACGCCTCGGTGTGTTTGTTGGCACACGCTCCACGGTTCCCATCACCGTCCCCGACCATTGTCTGCGCCGCGCGCAGACGTGTCTTTTGCCGCTTGCTCCGCCGCCACCGGACCATCACTTGGTCTTGAGGGCACTGGGGCAGGCTACAGCAGACACTGCCTTCGCCCCTTCCTCTCCTCGCGTCGCGACAAGCTGATGGCGCTTGGTGGTGCTACCACTACCTTCCCTCCGTCTTAAAAAGGTGAGCATCACGACTTTGCAACCAACGCTCATTCTCAGTCGTGACCTACCCCCACCTCTTCCTCTCCTCCCTACCCCATTCTTCCTCCCGCGTCACTAGGCAGCTCGTCAGCGCCATTCCTCTCTGCCTGCGGTTTCGATGAATCCGGGGCAACCTCCATTTCCTCCCACCCAAGGTCCTCCATCGCACACATACCAGGTCGAGTCGCACCCAGCGCTTGGCTCGCAAGGCTTCGACGCGTTAGAAGCCCCCCACATGCAACTCGAGCCAAACTTTGTCTCCCCAGTCATGACCAACCCTCCCCCGCCCCACTTCTCGCCTTCCCACCACCACAGTGGCCTGCCCCCGCACCACCACTTTGACATGGCGCGCGTCAACTCCATGCCTCCGCACCCCAACCCCCACGGGCCAACCTTTGCGGGCGTTCGATACGCGATGCCGCAGCAGGCGTCGTCGTCGAGCCAACATGCAGCTGGAGCGCCGTACGCCATGAGAGGCGCGGACGTGTTCGGCGGGCCCATCGAAGTCTCACCCCAACCTCAGCATCAGGGGCTGAACGGCGAGATGGTCGTCGACGCCCCGGTCTACACCTACCCTGGCACCCAGGTCACCTACGACTACTCGAACCCCAACCCTCCTCCCATGGTAAGCTCATCTCGTCGCGCCACACTGACGCGCCAGAACCAACGCGCCGGCATCACGCCAGCCCGTCTTGGACCCGCCCCGCGTATTTCGCAGCCCTACAACATGCCCGGGTCGTCCGACTCCCAAGTCACGCCCCTGTCCAAGAACAAGCCGCAGCATCGCCCTTCGACCGCAGACGGCTCCTCGGACAACAGCAGCTCTGTCGAGCGGCCTGCGCGTAGTGAGACTGAGCAGTCCACGTCGAGCGAGGCCGAGGCCGAGTCGCCCACGAAGCGGGTTCGCAGTCGCCTCCCTACCTTTGAGCGCCCGGACGTTCCATCAAGCGCACCACAAAAACGCAAGACGGCGGGGCCAGGCGGTCGATCAAGCGCAAAGCTCACCAAGGTCGCCGAGGACCCGGGTGTCGAGGGCGTCCCAGAGGGGCCTAGGCCAACAGAGCGACCCAATCTGTCGTTTGCGTGGATGATCGGCAACGCCATCCTCGCTTCCAAGGCCGGGGGACTGTCCCTAGAGCACATCTACCGCTACATCTCGACGTGCTACCCACACTTCAACACTGCGGACCAGTGGCGCAACTCTGTTCGGCACAACCTCTCCATACACAAGATCTTCGTGACGGTTCCTCGCACCGAGAAGAACCCGCCCGGCAAAGGTGGCATCTGGACTATTCCTGACGAGGAGAAGTGCCACTGGCAACAGACCGCCGAGGGTACGCGGTTCATCAAGACCTTCCCGCCGACCGACCCTCACTGGGCCACTTGCCGCCAAACGCAGTGGGACCTCTCAGTCGAGGAGAAGGCCAAGTCCAAGGCCGCAGCCGAGGGCAAGGAGTACGTTCCCAAGAAGGGCAAGCGTGCCAAGGCTGTCAAGGCCCAGCAGGCTCTCAAGCGCGCCGAGTCCGGAGCCCCCATCCCGTTCGTGCTCCCACCCCCACCGCATCAGATGATGGGGACAGGGCCGCCTCCCGGACCGCCTCCGCACCCCCACCTCCAGCAACCCCACCTCCAGCAACCACACATGTCGATGCCACCCCAGCCAATGCTCGCCCAACCTCCCATGGCGATGCCCATGATGGGTCCAGGCATGGCTCCAGCTCCGCCTCAGGCTCCTGCTCCGGTTCCCATCCGCGGACCTCCTCATATGCCTGCAATGTCTCGGGGGATGTCTCCGCCACCGCCGCTTGGCAGCCTCGATGGCCTCCAGGTGGAGGACGATGGCCTCGACTTCGAGCCGGAGGAGCAGGACGCCGGACGTCACATCCAGCCTCTCCAGTTCGCACCTCGCAAGGACAAGCGGACAAGCGCACCCCCACCGTCTGCGCCTCCGCCGCACATGTTCTTGGGCCAGGAGAACAGGCCTCCCGTGCCGGACGAGGAGGGCATCTTCTCGACCAATGGGCCTCAACAACCTACCCTGTTGAGACGTAGCTTGGGGAACTTGGACCCCGCGTCTCCCGCCGAGGGAAACGCTACGGTCGACATTGAGGACATGCTCCTACACGACGATGACAACCTTTTCGAGACGCCTGCCCACAAGCGCCAGGAGGAGCCATCGGGCCCAGTGTCCGGCTCCACCCACAACGTGACCTCGAGCGCGTACAAGACGCCGGCTCTCACCCACACGTCGTCGTCGCCCACTTCATCTCCATTGCCGCCAACCGTCCCTCGCGGTGCCAACCACCACCCCAGTGGCCTGCAGCACGAGTGGACCCCAGCCCAGGAGGGTCACTCGCATGGCCCGCTCTCCCCAACTGGGTTAGACGCGCCGTTCGCGATGAAGCCCGCCCCCCTGAAGAAGACGGCGACGGCCGACGACGACGACGACGACCTCCACCTCGCCCCGCGCGTCGCCGAGCGCATCATGCCAAAGACACCTGGGGTCGCTCCCCGAACGCCCGGCCTCCCGTCCAGGTCCGCCGGTGGCCACCCCAAGACCCCAATCACCCGCTCGTCGGCGTCCACCATCTTCCGCACTCCGAACCCGAAGACGCCCATGTACACCACGCCGGGGCGCTTTGGCGGCAACTACTCGCTCGAGAACCTGAGCACGCCCCTCTGGGAGGCGGCCGGTTGCCTCGACCGCCTCGAGCAGGACCGAAAGACTCGCCTCGAGCAGGGCAGCATGACGCCCCTCTCGGTTCTCGAACAGGGCAACATGACGCCTCGTCCGCCCACCAACCCGGCGAGCTACTCGCTCGACTCGCCCGGCCGCGGAACCAGGGACACCATCGAGATCGACTCGCCTATAAGCAAGCGGACCGCGCGCCGGGTCCCGTCATAGGTGCACCGGCACCGCACTGTCCCATCTTGTCTGCAGCCAGTCTGCAGTGTGCCCGTATGCCTGATTTTATTTGTCTGTAGCAATCACAACCTTCGCCTTGTTATACTCTATCTACACCGTCTTTACCTTTCGGCAGAGCCCTGATATCACCGTCCGCCATTCCCCCGAGTTCGCTCTCCTGGAGTCTCCTGGAGAGCAGCTCACTCCACCACGCACGATGTGTTGTCTCTAGTTGTGACACTGCAATAGTCCCGTCCGTTTCGTAGCATCATGAATAGTGTGCGAAGCAAGGGGTTGCTGTGGCCTGTGGGCGTGCGGAGTGGCACTTCAGCGCGGCCAGGTTGACATGAACACGGGTCGGCCCAGGGCTTGAAGCAGCCCGGTCAGATTGTGAGTGATCGGCAACGTGGCGGGATCAGATGTGTTGGATCAGTGGATCAGTGGCGGGATCAAACGTTCACGTGATGCGCCTCATGGTTTGAGCTTGGCTGGCGGGTTACATATTACGAGGGCCAGATGAGAGACAAGAGCATTTCGAGCACTGAAACAACAATCCACTCCACTCCACTTGAGCTCTCCACTCCCCATCACTCCATCCATCCCGGCCATCAACCAGCACAAGCACCCACAATGCCACCAAAGATGACCAAGCGGTCCAAGAACTCGCGCGTGCGTCTGCCTCCCCCTGCTCTATCCATCACCTTCCTCCTCACCTCCCGGCACTCCATTGTCCGTCCCTTCCTCCCCCCTCCCCCCTTCCCTCCTCCACCCTCCACCCCTCCACCGCGGACGCTGACCCCAGTTCCCCGTCGTACGTCCGCCCCCCCTCTCCGCTCACCCCAGGCGCGCATCAAGAAGATCATGCAGATGGACGAGGAGGTCGGCAAGCTCGCGAGCGCGACGCCCGTCATGATCTGTCCGTCCCCCGCGGGCCAGCTGACGCCAGCCAAGTCGCTCGAGTGCTTCCTCCAGCTCCTGATAGACGAGACGGCCAAGGAGACGCGCGAGCGCGGCTCGCGCAAGATGGTCCCGTACCACCTGTGCGTCTCCATCTTGTCTCGCTGACGGCAGCAAATCCATGATCGACAAGTCGGACCAGTTCGACTTCCTGCGCGAGCTCGTCGAGAGCATCCCGGACCCGCAGGAGAAGACGCCGCGGCGCAAGAGCGTCGCCGAGGGCGGGTCGGCGCGGAAACCGCGCGCGCCAAGGCAGAAGAAGGAGGAGGTGCCGGCGCCGGGGTCGCTGCCCGCCATCGGGACGTGGAAGCGCGAGGCCGAGGGCGAGGGCGGGTCGGGCGAGGGCGGGAAAGGCATGTTTGATGATTACGAGGACGACAACTACGACGACTACTAGGCGGCCTCGGAGGAGATTGTAACATTGCCTTGTACCATGTATCATGACACCGCCGAGAGAGGGAAGTTGGGCGTGGCGGGGCGATCGCAAGCGGCCTTCTTCGTGCGGAAGACGCATTCGTGGCCGGCGTGTGTCGCTTCAACGTGCCGCACCCGCACAGCATCATTCACGAGTCGCATATATGTAGGCCTAGATTAAGAGTACAGTAGCACTCCTCGCTGCGACGCGGCAGCAAGGTCTCACAAGGTACACATTAACTTCTACACAGTACACTGGAGCAGAGGGCAGAGAGAGGACAGGGGTAGGGGGCCAGAGATGGAGGAGATTCGGAGTCTTTTGGTGTCCAGGTCATCGTCGTCGCGTGTCACATAAACCCTTCGAGGCCGGTCGTGTCGTCGTGGTCGACGTAGAGCATGCCGTTGTACGGCTGCGCCGAGGGGCTCATCAAAGGCACCCGGCGCCCGTTTCCAAACTTGTCGTGGGCGGTCGCGTAGCCGCCAGGAACGCCGACGCCGACGTGCATCTGCACGAGCGGCGAGCGGCCGATCAGGTCCGCGTCGCGGGGGCTGCACTCGGGGTCCGTGTCCAACGAGCGACACCGAGTGAGCAAAGGCGTCGGCTCGTCTGGGTCAAAATTTTGCTCGTTGATAAAGTCGTGCCAGGACTGGTCCGCGAGCGCGTCCTCGGTCTGTGCAGAAGCGGCCAGCGCGGCGGCCGCCTCGCCCAGGTTGGATGTGCCCACACCAGGGCCCGGCGCAGCGGCCGTCTCGGCCTGCTGCGACTCCCACATGCTGAGCGCAGCGGCAATGTCGCCGTCAAAGGCTGACGCCGACTGCCGCGAGGCGAAGAACTGCGCGTACTTGGCGCGCTCGGCCTCGGCAGCTTTTTGTTGCTGGGCAAAGTAGTCGGCGTGTGTTGACCGCGAGACGTTGAGCGCAGAGCCAGTGAAGCCCGACGCGGCTGGGGTCGGTGCTGACGGCGCTGCTGGTGTCGAGTCCTGAGGGGTGGCCGCCAGCGCGGCAGGTGTTGGCACCGAGGGTGACTCGACCTTGTCCTCGAGCTTGGTCTTCTTCGTGGCCTTGGGGGTGGCCGTCGAGCTCTTGCGCTTCGTGGGTCTCTTGGGACCGGATCCCGAGGCGCCGGGCGTGGACGACTCGGCCGCTGGGGTGGCGGCACTGGTCGCGGGAGTTCTGGGGGGCTTCTCGTCGACCGTTTTTGGTGATGGGGCGATCTTGGGCGTCTGGGACGCCTGCTGGGCCGCCTGCTGCTGCTGCTTGCGAGCCTTTGGCAGCGGTGGGGGTTTGAGGTCCTCCTGCTTCAGCGGCCGCTTGATGAGGTTGTTGACGACCTCGGGGCTCAGCATGGCAGGGTGCTGGAGCGGAGTGCCGGTAAGAGTCGCCGCCGGGTTCGAGGGTGTGTTGGTGGTTGCCGCAGCCGCAACAGCCTGGGCGGCCTGGGCAGTCGCCGCCGCATTGGGGCCCGTGTTGTTGTTTGCGTTGGTCTTGGACAGCTCGCTGGTGAGCATCTGCATGCGCATCCGCAGACGAGGCTCGGACATGGCCTGGTGGAGGTGGGCGTTTGACTGGTCGAGCAACTCCTTCAGACGTCCACGCACGCCCTCAAGCTCCTTCAAGCTGAGGCAAGGCTGGTTCGTCTTGGCCTTCTGCACAGCGGCCGAGCTAATGGACGACTGAGGGTCAGCAATGGAATGAGCGACGTGGCGTACCAATTGCACGAGACCATTGCAGCGATATTTGTCCTCCTCGTTGGCGCACACGACGTTGAACAGGGGGCTCTTGGTACGAGCCTCCTGCGCAAGTCGTGCGACCTGCTCCAGGGTGGCGCGGTACTCGGCCTGCTGCTCGGGAGGAACAACCACGACCTGCTTTCTTGTGTTCACTGATTGTCAGCAAGAGAAACGCACGGTAGACCCACTGAAAGCGGTCTCCAACTCGTGCTCCTTGGCACGGATGTTGGCGATAAGCTCCGTCAGGTTACGGGGCTGGGGGTATGGGCCCTGCGTCTGGGGCTGCTGCGGAGTCGTGATCGACTGCTGTGGCGTTGATTGTTGCGGCCCCTGCTGCATCTGCGGCGTCTGCTGCTGGTTCGGCATGTGCCCACCCGGCATCGTGTTGGGCTGTTGCCCCTGGTTTGGAGCCTGCCCCTGGTTCTGCTGCTGTTGCTGCTGCGCCTGGTTCTGGGCAGCCTGCGCCTGCTGGGCCTGCTGCACCATCTGCTGCATCTGGGCAGAGCGCATGATGCGCCGCTGCTCCTCAGATAACGGCAGGTTGGGGTTGGCCGCGACCGCCTGGATGAGCTCTTGGGAGAGGCCTGGAGGCATGCCGCCGTTGCCGAAGTTGAGGTTCAAGTTGAAGCCGCCCTGGTTCGGCTGCTGCTGCTGCGGGGGCTGCTGTTGCTGCTGGGGTTGTTGCGGCTGCTGGGGCTGTTGCGGCTGCTGCTGGTGCGGCTGCTGCTGTTCTTGCGTCTGCTGCTGCATCGGCTGCTGCTGCTGCATGCCGCCCTGAGGTGGCTGCTGTTGCTGCTGATGTTGCTGCTGCTGCGACTGCTGGGAGTGCAACTGCTGCTGCTGCTGTTGCTGCATCATCCCGCTCAGCTGCTGCTGCTGTTGGGGAGTCATCTGGCCGAGGCGCGACATGTTGTTCTGCAAGTTGAACTGGTTCGCCTGTTGGTTGTCGGGCTGCTGCTGGTTTGCCTGCTGAGCGGGCTGCTGCTGCTGGGGCTGGGGCTGCTGAGGCTGCTGGGGCTGTGGTGGCTGCTGCTGCTGCTGCTGGTTGTTCTGGCCCGGCTGGCCTGGCTGGCCCTGAGAGGCAGCGCGGTTTCGCTGCTGCTGCAGCAGGTTGGTGAACCACAGCTCCTCTAACCTCGCAAGTAACGAGTGGTAGATGTCGCGGATCTGCTTGGTGACCGAGTCGCCGCCGTTTGGTCCCGGAGCGTTGGCGTTCTGATAGCCTAGCATCTGGGCCATCGTGGCCCATCCCTTCTCCATAGGCTGCGAGTCGAGCTGTCAAGTTAGCACGGGAAGGGTTTACGGCAACTCACGAAGCGGTAGCCGTTGTACGCAAAGACCAGCGTGAACAGCTTGTAGAGGCTCAGCTGCTTCCCGCCAACCATAGGGTAGTTGAGGTTGGGGTTGTGGTTCACCGTGCGGAACACACGGAGCCAGTCCTCCTCTGGCAACATGTTGGCCGGGTTGCGGATCGGGTTGGCCTGCCAAGGTGGGGGATGACCGCCAGCGTTGGGGTTCGCCGGCGCGGATGGACCATTGCCGGGAGCGGGCTGCTGCTGCTGCTGTAGTTGAGGAGCAGGCGCAAGGTTGGGGGTCGACTGCTGCGGCGGCATAGAACTGGGCTGGTTCTGGTTCTGGTTCTGCTGGTTCTGCTGGTTCTGGTTCATCTGGTTCGGCTGGTTCTGGTTCTGGGCATTCTGGCCCGGAAGCTGGGAGGCCGAGTCGTTGCCTTGGGAGGCCTGCGAGTTCTGCGACATCTGCAGCAACTGCTGCTGGATCGCCGGGGACAGGCCGTTGGGAAGAGAACCGGGAGGAAGGTTCTTGAGCTGCTGGAGCCGGGCAAAGTCGAGTTGGCTCATGTTGCCGGGCAGGTTGCCAGTCGCTGGTGGCCGGTTGGGAAGGCGGCCCTGGGCAGCGAGCTGCAGAAGCTGCTGCTGGGAGATGCCGCTGAGACCACCCTGTTGCCGAGCCATAGCCAACCGCTTCATGAGAGTTTCACGGTCGACGTTTGGCGGGAGCTGCAGTCCTGCAAGAGGACCACCCTGCTGTCCGCCAGGCTGTCCCTGCTGCTGCTGCTGCTGCTGCTGTCCCTGCGGCGGTTGTTGGGGCTGCCCCTGCGGTGGCTGCTGCTGCTGAGACTGCTGCTGCTGCTGTTGTTGTTGTTGTTGTTGCTGGGGCTGTTGCTGAGACTGGAGGCCAGCGTTGCCTATCACGGGGGTTCCCGTGTTCTGGAGGTCGATGCCCCCCATCGGCTGGTTGGAGCCCCCGACGTTGTTGCTCGTGTTTTGGTTCTGAGCAAGGTGGGCCGTGCGCCTGGGCCCGTTAGCGCTACAGGGTGTCGGTACTCACAGTCGCTGCATTGCGGCCTGCATCTCGGGTGTCACCTGGTTGTTCTTGGCCAACATGTTCGTGTACTGGCTGATCATCGGGCCCATGTTGGACAAGTCCTGCTCATTGTCAGCATTGTCCGTCGAGGTGCTGGGTCTCAAAAGAACGCACCTTGTTCTGCAGGTTCGGCTGCTGTCCACCCAACTGTGGCCGCTGCTGTTGACCCGCAACTGGGTTCTGCTGCTGACCAGCGGCGGCCGACGCCTGCTGCTGACGTTGGGCGAACAGCTGCTGAGCCAGAAAGTTGCTGTTGGCCTGCTGGTTCTGCTGTGGAGAAGCGTTCGGAATACCGTTGTTCGTCAAGCGCGTTGCCTGCATAGAGCGGAGCTACGATCTTAGCTCGAGAGGCGCAATCGTCACTCACAATCTCCATCTGGCGCTGCTGCCCGTCGTTGCTGTTGAGCATGCCGAGGTTCTGGGTGTTGAGACCTTGGCCCGCACCGCCTTGGGCGTTCGGGTTGAGCTGTTGGCTGGCTTGGGACTGAAGCGAGGCAAACTGGTTCAACCATCCTGGTGGCAAGGAGCTGTTGCCAGCGTTGCCGCCTCCTCCCATGTTGCCGCCTCCTAGTCCGCCCGCGCCCATGCCGCCGAGGTTGCCCAGGTTGAAGGGCTGGTTCTGTCCGACCTTTTGCTGGTCGCCCAGGTTCATGCCGCCGACGTTGCCCATGTTGTTGCCGACGTTGGACACGTTGCCGACGCCACCAGCGCCACCCATGTTGTAGAGAAGGGAGGGGTCGAAGCCATTCTGGAAGCCTTGGCCAAAGTTGGACATGATCGCGGATGTGACCGCGATGCGGCTAGATCGGTGTGGTTGGACGTCGAGGGATGCTGCTCCGTGTACGAGGTGGACGGGGACAGACGAGGATGTGGGGAGCGATAGAGGGGATGAGGCCTTGCGAGTCAGCGATGGCGAATGACGGTTGGGGCGATGTGAGTGAATGCGACTCACGGAGAGTGGGCGTGAAACAATTGACTTGGGATGACTCAGTCCAAGACTCGGCGATGTCGACGGAGAGTAGTGGTGGCGAGTTGGAGAGTAGGACGACGGAGGGCGTCACGAGTCGTGTGAGGATGGGGACAGTGGGGAGGGGGGCGGTCGGGAGTGGGGTAGTAGTTGGACCGGCGGCGAGTATGCGTGTGCGCGGGGGGGCGGCGGTCGAAGGTTCTTTGCGCTGCGGCTCCAATGTGTGACTGGGGTGGGTGACGATGGGGGCTGATCGGGGCCGGGGGGATGACGGCGTCGGAGGATGGACTTGAAGAGTCGAATGGAGGATGAAGGGCGTGCAAGGGGGAAGGGGGAAGAGGGAGAGGGAGGGCGTGGACGAGGAGGCGTCGTCGACGGCAAAGGGTCGGGGGTGTGGGTGAAGGTGTGGCGAACGCGCGAGAGATGAGGATGAGAGGATGAAGCAGGCCCTCTGTGTGGACGCCAGGTGGCCCGTGACCAGGTGATGGATGACCTGGGGGGAGGGGGCCAGAGGGAGGGAGGGGCGGGGCCGCCGCCGAACCCGTCAAGAAAAGGACCAAGCGGCCAAAAGCACAAGGGCGATGCTAGTGGTCGTGCGCCGTTTCGAGCAAGTTGAAGCAAGTGAAGTGGAGGTGACGAGGGCGAGTAGTAGGGAGATTGAAGATGAAGAGTGGAGGGTGGAGGGAGAGAGGATAGGATGAGATGAATGGAGATGGAGATGGAGATGGAGATGGAGATGGGATGGATGGAGATGGATGGCCGATGGTAGTGGATGGGGGGGGGGGGGGGGATGGGGTGGGATGGGATGGATGGGTGGATGCATGCATGGCTCACTCCCAATCACTCCCAATACTACTGGGTCCACCCAACTCGAATGAGGGCGTGGGGGCCAAGGGGGAAGGTTGCAAGAAGAGAGGGTATGAGGGACGGATGTGTAAAGGGTAGGGTGAAGGAAGGTTGGGTGAGCCCAGGGGACAGGGGAAAAAAAGAGCAAAGGGAAGCATGTCTCAGTAGTAGTGCAGTAGCGGGTGCCACTCGAAATGCTACTCCAAGGAACCGGACATTGTCCAAACTGTGCGTTCATACAAAGTCGAGTCATCACCCAGCAACACTATACAGTACAGTAGCACTACCACCACTGCCCCCACTGCAAGACAGAGAGAGAGAGCGAGAGACGAGAGAGAGGCACAAGACATATGACGGCCAGATGAGGCAACCTTGGAACTGGTGCTGGTCGTCTCTACTATCGTTTGACCACATCCTATCTCAAAACTCGGAGCCTTCTTCCTCCCTTGCCCCGTCCTTGGTCGCCTGTCCCACCAGCTTCAAGTATAGGAGAGGAGAGGGATAGGTAGGAAGGGAGAGGAAGAGGGGGTAGTGTGCCTTTGTAGGAGGGAGAAGAACCATGACTAAGGTAACCAACGACAGTGCATAAGAGCTGGAGACTGAGGCAGAGGAGGAGAGGAAAGAGGACTGAGAGAGACAGAAAAGAGAAGAAGTAACGACGACGACGACGACGACGACAGAAGCGGTTGCCCCTGGTTTGATACATGCATCAGAGCAGAGGTTTGCCACTGCCGCACCCTACCTCCCTTGCCTCTTTACCTCACTTGCCCCTTAACCCCTTGGCAATCCCTCTTTGTGAGTTTCCGGTTTTCAGCTTTGCGCCTCTTCCCCCTTTCGCCCTGTCGGCTTTGCCCTCTAAACTCCTGAACATCCTGAATCTCCTGGATACCCCTTATTACCCTATTGTATCTGTCCCTGGTCGGGGTGTATTAACTCCTGAATCTAGGGGCCGGTGCAGGGAGAGCAAGGTGCAACAGCTGCATGCTTACGTCGTGCATGGCTGGGCGTGCGTAGGGTATTGGGTGGGGAGAAACGGGCAGTCGGCGAGCTTGAGCGACCTGGTCCACTAGCGACCGCGAGTATGCGAGCGGAGAGCTGCCATGCTTAGCGTGCGCAGCGAGCAACGGGGGCACGGTTGGTGGGTTGGAGGGCTGCAATGTCGTAGAGGTGTTGAGCTTGGGCTTGCAGCTTCTTGGACCGGACGTGCGTGCTGTCCCCTGATCTGTCCCTGATCAGCCGGCACCTCCCTGGCCAAGGCGGTGGAGGTGGAGGTCCGCCAGATTCATCGAGCAGGCGCAGCGAGCAGGATGGCGAAAGGCATCGGGCGGGGGGAGGGGGAGGGGGGCAGAGGCATGCTCTAGACATGTGCTTGGCCCCAGAATACCGGGGACACATGTCCTGCACTGTGTGTGTGGCTCGCTCGTGGCGCTGATCCACAAAGCCGGCGAGCATTGCGCTCTCAGCCCACTCTACAAATGGGCCCCGGGGATCCCAATCTTGGGACGGAGGACATCAGGCACCCTCTCATCTGCGGGAGCGGGTGCGCCGGCTTGTCTGCGACCTCCACCGCGGACTGGTGAAGGAACATGGGCGCGACGAGGAACAGGTCCAGGATATGGGATCGGCGTCCAGTTCCAAGCCTCGGCTGGCATTAGTACTGCAGCCATGTCGGGATGCAGAGGGCGCAATCAAGCATGCCCTCTGTGGGGCCCAGCGATCCCATCTGCAGGGACCTCGGCGTGGTCGTCGGTGGTGGAGGTCCGGCGTATGCGTTGGCAGAGCACTAGAACACCAGGCAGGGCCGTCAGGTCCGGAGGTTGAGTACGTCTCGGGCCTCGTGCAAACTCAAACTGGGAGATGACGGCACCCCCACAAAATGTCCTCGGGGTCCCGCGCCAGGGAAGCGGTGGCACGTGACCGTTCCTTTGCACGTTGGGTTGGCGCACGTTGCTGTGCTCCGGTGCCGGGCGACGACGTCGACAACGAATGTCGGTGCAGCGGAGGTGGGTTGGCAAGGTGCTGGTTGGGGACGGCTGCGAGGCGCGGTGCGAGGTGATCTTCATGCTCGCTGGGGTATGGAGAATGCGGGGCCCTGTGGTTCGCGAAAGGTGCGCTCGAACTCGGAGAGCGGGCGCCAGCCCGCAGTCTACGCTTCTTCGCCTGCTCAACTACCTCCTTCGCTTGCTACTGTCGATGGTACGATAGCGTCACAGCGTGACTGGGCCACGAGCACGATTCTAACTACTCGGTTCCAACGAGCAGTGCAACGTCGGGAAGCCTAAACCCCCTCGACAGACGGTTCCGAAGTCGACGTGACTGAAGTTCCGCAGCTATTAGGCATGGAAGTACATACTTGTCTATTTGCTCTCAAGATGTTGGCACGACACCTTGTCTAGCACAGAGGTGGGGGACCACTTTGCGGAAGAAATCTACGAGCTGCTCAAAGCCGCTCGACCTTGCCGAAACAAGGCTGAATGAAGGCGCAGGCGCAAGATTGACGGCGTCGATCTGCGCCTACTTCTCGGCGATCGGGAGGATGGTGCCGAACACGACGTCCCAGATCTTGCTCGTGACACCAAAGCCAAGCTCAAA
>JAMALN010000472.1:0-28924 GCA_023630115.1 Cutaneotrichosporon sp. PK4640 | reverse complement strand
CCGAGGCGTTGGAGCGGGTCGGCCGAGTCAAACTTGGCCGGTAAGAAGACGATTGGCAGATTCGTGTCCGGCATGGGGAGGTGGAAGGCCTGGGCGTCAGTGTATGCGGACAGATATGGATCGAGAATACTCACGACGCCCTCGGCATGAAGCCCCTGGACCATGTTCACAAACGAATTGATGTTCTCGTCGTTACACAGGACCATGCCCATGGTCACAGGGAGCAGACCCTCGCGCGCCAACGTCGACACGGGTATCATCGTCGCGGTGCAGCTCTCCGTCATTGCTGGTCCGGGGGGGTATGTGAGGGCATCTGGCCAGGTGTGCGACTTCCTGTAAAGCGTCAGCATACGATCGTCGTAAGCTGACATTGACTTACCACAGGTGGCCCGACGACGCCTCTCCGATAATCAGAATGTTGAAACGCCCGCCCCCACGCCCTCGGATCGTGAGGTCGCCCTTCCAAACGGCCACTTTGCCCTCTTGAAGATCTCGGAATGCCGGTGAGAAGAACATGCACATTGGTGGGGGCGGAATGAAGGGCACGTCGGGTAATGGCAGCTGCAGGGTGGGCGCACGGGGACGTGGCGTCTTCACAGCGACCATTCCACCCGTCTCAGCGGCCTCGGGAGGCACTGACGGGATGTTTGTGCTGGCCGAAGTTGCCGACGACAGCATGGAGCCGCCTGATACGAACGGGGACGAGACCATATTCTCGACGGGCTCCTCAGCGTTGCTCGACGACGCAGGACGGGCGATGAACGGGTCGCTGTCGTTCGGGGTCGCCATGGCAGGAGACGCTTGGGTGGACGCCTGGGTGTTGCTGTCGGACTTAGTCCATTCTGGCTGAGAGGGAGCAGCGCTGGCGGGCCCGCTTTGAGTCTCGCGCATCCTCTCGTCCTCCTCCATTTCGGCCAGGATGGCGTCGATGCCGGTCATTGCGTCCCCCATCCCGCGCGATTCTGGACGGGGGGCGGAGTCAAGAGGGTCGGAAATGTCGATTGGGGGGAGGCCGAGGGCAGGCGAGAACTCGCGTCTGGGTGTGAGGCCCGAGCCGGACGGTAAAGTCGTCGAGAGCGATGGCCACTCCTCTCCGGGGGTGAAGGTTGTCCACTGAGAAAGCTCCATCTCGCCGATGCCCTTCGTGGGAGTCCAGGCTCCATAGACTTGCCCATCTTGGAACGCGTTCGCGACCGGGGGGGCGGTCGATGCCACATAGTTTGACACCAGCCCCGCGAAGACGATAGTCTCATGGGGTCGGACTGCGACGTTGTAGAGCGCCTGCAGCGACAGCGCAGCCGACGCTGACGGCGTTGTGACGTTGGCGTTTGTCCCGCCGTTGGGGGGGAACGACAGAGACATCAGAGTGCTTGGCCACAACCCTTGGTTTGTTACCTGGGCGTCAGATCCTTTCCGCATCGCAGGGAACACTCACAGCTAGTGGCCCCCCACGCTTCCAGACCTCGGACAGGATCCGAGCGACGCCGACTTGCCCAATGCCCTCCACATCGACAGTCCGGTTGAGAGCCAGACGCCATGCCTCTGAACTTGAGGGTGTTCGCTCGAGCGCGAGGCCCTTCTTTGGAGTCAACAACCTGTTTTGAGGACTGGTGGAGACAACGGTATCGCCTTCCAGTGTGAAGGTCGCCTCGAAGGGTGGGTTGGACTTTACTGGCTCGATGTTGTCAAAGTTAAGGAGGCTCTCCCACGCCGCTGGGCTCGAGATGGCGTTGGTGAAGGGCCCGATCTCGTTCCCATACCCGGACAGAGCGTCGAGAGTGTGGGGCACGATCTTGGACGCTGGAGGGGTCCCCCCAACCACCCAAGGATAGGTGTTTGCGCCCGTCACTGTGGATCCGACGGCGGGAGGGAAGGATGATCGGCGGCGGTGCAATCCACGTCTCATTGCGGCGACTTGCGCGGGGGCAGCAGAGACGATCGGGAGGGGAGAAGGAGCGTCCACGGGGGTGTTGAGTTGAGACTGTTCAGCAGAGGCAGTGATGGGAGGGCGGGAGAGGGGGTGGGGCTGGTAGTTGCGGACAGAGAAGCCGACGTCTGGTGGCGACTGGAGAGGACGTCGAGGCTGCGTGTGAGTTTCCGAAGAGCGCAAAGGGTGGGGAGTGGAGATGGGGCGTGGAACGCGGCTTGCGGTGACAGTTGGTGACCGGTGCCAGGTGGCCAGGTGCCAGTTGTCAATTGCCCAGCCGAACAACAGCCTTCGGCCAAGACATCTGCGCCCGAACACCTGTCTTCACACTCGGAACTGCGCGACTTGTTGGGGGAGAGGAGCACACTCACCTCGCCAGCCTTGAATCGCAGCTTGTCCGGAGACACCAGGGGGGAGCTAACGAGGTGTCAGCATCACACAAAGTGTTGCACGGAAAGAGAGTGCTCACGACAACATCTGCTTGGGGAGGGGGTCGGGGAGGCGGCTCGGGGCAATCACGGGTGACATGCTGGGAGGCTTGCAGTGCTGTCACGGATCTCGAGGTGTCTTTTGAAAGAAGAGGGCGGAGCCATGCGACGGTATAGCCAAGACAAGCTTCAGATGCTGTAGCGGCAATCGGTGATGGCGAGTGAGACAGGGACGGCGAGGTGATGTGCAGGCCGGAGTGAATCAAGGATGCGCGCTGATGGCGATAGTGATAGCTTGTGTAGTGTTGAGGTATACACGCGACTGGGTCCTGGGCGGCCAGCAAAGGCGCGGAGACTATGGGGTGGCGAGAGATGTGTTGAAGAGCGATGGAGAGGATGCAAGTGTGTGCAAGTTGCCACGATGGTAGTGTGCCGGGGTGTGCCGGCTGAGTATGCGTTGGGTTGATGAACGAGGACTTGAAGCGGCGGCAAGTAGGCTTAATCAAGCCACCTATTGCCACTGGCCATTGGGCGCGCCGTGGGGGCGGAGAGGGGATGAACTGGACAAAACGGAGAGACGGTCGAAGCGAGCGGACGGCGGAATCGGGGCGGGGCAGGAAGCAGGTGCGCGAGGAGAGAAGAGTGTTGACGACGAAGGGGATGGGAGAGGTTACCAGAGAGCCAGAGAGCCAGAGAGCCAGAGAGCCAGAGAGCCAGAAAGCTCACAGAGTATGGTGTGAGTGTGGATGTGTCTTGTGGCTTGGATGATGCGGGGGTGGGAAAGTGGAAGGCTAGGGAAGGTATGACAACCCGGCAATGGCGCCAGGTGCCGTGTCCGCAGCCGGCGACTTTGTTCACCGTAGACCCTTTCAGGCGTAACTGACCGTCTACAACTGCGGCATGGGCATGGGACATAGCAGTAGCTCCAATCTGGTAGCTGGTAACTTGGTTGCTCTGTGGCTGAGCAAGGTAGCACCGGCCAGTCATGCAGTCATGCAGTCATGCAGTCAACTTCGCACAAAGCCCAAGGGTTGGGGTCTTGGGTACCGCGGCATGATAGAGCTTGGGTGGGACCTGGGACAGGCCGCTGCAGGGGTCGGGGAGCAGAGGGCAGGGAGGGGGGAGTACACACAGCTGCGCCAACCCATCACCCAGCACCCGACGCAACAATCCATTCCCCGGCCCCGGCCCTCGGCCCCTGTACAAGTATCCCGCCGTTCGTCTTCATCAAAGGATGGATGGTCCACGAACGTTTACAAGTTCAGGCCATGAGCCCCTCTCTCTTGGATCACTGGGATGCCCTGTTGGGCAGCATGGGCAGAGTGACCCTGAGTCCCATAAGCGTGACCCAAGGATGCTAAAAGAGTCTGGACCGAACAAGGGGTGCCAGCTGCAACGACCACCCAAACTCTGCTCTGCCCTTGGGCTCTACTCTCCGGATCTGCCTCCTGCACTCCCGGGCTCAGGTAGCCGTGTGGGGCACCGGCTCTGCAGGGGCCGAGTAACGATAGCACAAGAGGTAAAGAGGGCACTGGCAGCCCAGCACAAAATGCCGAGCAGATGGCCAACTGGGGTGTTTGAAGAGCTGTCATGATCGTACAGACGTGTACGTCATGTCACAGGCGCACAGGCACCATAGAACGCCATCTCCATATCCATCTCTGATCTCTGTTCTTTGCATGTCTGCATGCCCCTCAATCTCATAATATTTCTGGCGATCAACCAACGACGACAACATGACGACACTCTGTTGCATCCCTTGGCTCTGGGCTGTGCCCAACAATTCGCGGCCCTTGCACCCCCTCCTGCACCAAGTCTGTCTAACATCCGAACAGGTGCGTCATGATGTGGATGACAACGAATGGTCCGGCACCCTCAATCTGCGTCGCACTCCACCCGATGACACCAGCACCCGCCGCCCAAGGGGGTCTGACGTACTGCACTTCTAAACCACGCTCACCTCCTGGGTTCATTGACCGTGGCCACCATTGTCGCTTGGCACTTTGGCCCGTGTATGGGTCGATGCAGGGTCTCATAATGACTCTGAGACAGCGCGGGCAGAGGATCGAGACAAGATGAAGGAGATCATCTGACTGTTCCTGCCCACCTCGTGCTCGCGTGATCGCGTGGCTCCAATGACGCGCGTTATAAGACCAAAAATGCGGGGTGCCGTGCTCCAATCCTCCGCGCCGCCAAGTACCCACTGCCGCCGGGGACCGCGGACGGGCCGTGAACGGATGCACATGTGACCCCTAGCCACAACGTGGATGGAGCACTGCGGAATGCGCAATGGTAAGCAGGAGATCTTCCTCGAAGAGCAACACTTTGGCCGGCGGCGGCTTAATCCGCTTCAAGCTCGACCAGGGAGATTACACACGCCGTTGACAATTGCTCCGCGCTCCACAAGACTCTGGTACTGAGTTGAAAACAATGGTAACCAAGTGCCATTGAGGCAATATTCGTACAGCATGGATGGGGGTACATTGAGAGGCATGCTTGAGAGCTTGATCGCTTGAGCGTTGAATGACGTCGGGGAATGCCAAAAGTCGCGCCTCTGGACGTGCGTACGCGCCGCGCCCCGCGCGTCCCCACGTCCAATGATCCAATGTCCGTGCGCCATGCACCATGCGCCACTTGTAACTACCGCACAGACCCACTTGACCGACGCGCGCCCCACACCCCCGACACGCTCCGCGATCCGCGACCTTCCCTCGGCCCTGCCGACTGCGGACTGTGCGTGCTGCGCGCCTGTTTGGGTTGAGATCTGGGGAGGAAGTTTGTTACTGTACCCGTATCTGTTTCACCTAATAATTCTCCTCTGATCCTCTTCCCACCTCGCGCGATCGCGGGCTTCCGCTCCATCATCATCTCCGTCACATCGCATCT
This sequence comes from Cutaneotrichosporon sp. PK4640, assembly GCA_023630115.1. Lineage (NCBI taxonomy): Eukaryota > Fungi > Basidiomycota > Tremellomycetes > Trichosporonales > Trichosporonaceae > Cutaneotrichosporon > Cutaneotrichosporon sp. PK4640. The sequence continues at coordinate 23,683 of JAMALN010000472.1, read as the reverse complement.
CCAATCCCCGGCATCTTCCTCCCACTCACTCACTCACCACCCCCCACTTCACAATCTCCATCTCGTCACATCGTCATCAACTTCCCTATCTAACCTCCCGCTACCTTCCTCCCCGTTCCTCCAGCCTCTGTTGACAACGGACTGAGGTCCTCACGCCTTTGTCCGACCCCCTCTCACCTCACTTGCTCACAGCCAGCCCCATCGGCGACTGTCGTGGGACTCCGACTCTGCAGCAGGCTTCCTCAGCGCTTTCCAACCTTCCCCCAGTGGCAATCCACGCCACCCACTCCCACCTTCCCTCGCCTTTCACGATGAGCTCTGCTCGCGCGTCAGTGCCCCTCACCTCTTACCCCTCCCGAGCGGCTTCGACCCGCCTCAGCACCGCTACCTCTGTGATAGGGGAAGGTGGCAAGCATGCTGTAACGATCATCCAAGGAAAGGGTAGGCCCTTCCCTTGGCCTCGACACTCACCTTTCAGCGGCGGGTGTCGAACTCGGGATCGCGACGTTCAACTGGGACACTGGTCGCGTGCGTCACCCCGTGCTTATGTCCGCTAACCTTCCTCAGGTTACACTCACCCAGGTATGCAGCGCATGAGATGATGGCTGATGACTTACACCTAACAGGTGGCTGATACCTCCCGTGAGTTGTTCGGCGGGTATGGCTTACGCGCTCCCAGTGTATGCGCGCACTATCCAGCATCTTCACCTTCACTACCCCAGCGATGTCCTCGTGGCGGACAACCACAGTGGCGGCTACAACGTGGCATACATCAAGACGGAGTCATCCAACAAACTCGTTGACGCGATTCAGAAGGAGATCGGCATCAAGTGCAGTCATCTCCAGCGCAGCGTGTGGAATGCGGAGACGGGTGAGCACAGCTCGATACGCGACTGACTGGAAGGTATTGAGTTGGTCAAGCGCTACTGTGTGGAGGACCCATACAAAACGCCCTTCATCATGGTTCTCTCCGACCGCTACTATGCGCAGTGCGCCGCAGCCGCGCTGTTCCATTGGCTCACCACGAAGCACGCCATGTCCTTCAACAACAGCTCCCTCAAGATCGAGTATGAGACTGTGAAGGGTACGCGTCGGTGACATTGCACGCTGACCGCAGGCCAGATGTTCATCGACACGGAGAGCGCGCGCAACCTTGAGATCGTCCAGAACAATCTCAGTATGAAGACTCCCAACACTCTCTTCTGTGAGTCACCTCAGCCCACGTGTTAGCTGATGTTAAGCCATCCTCAACTCGTGCTTCACCCCCATGGGATCACGCATGTTGCGTTCTTCCCTCCTACAGCCGCCCAATGGTGAGTTCCCTGTTCCTGTGGCACTGACATGGCCAGACAAGAGCGTGATCAACAACCGTCTCGATGCAGTTGAAGGTATCTTCATGCACACCCTTTGCCACAGCAACCGTCTCACTCTCCCCAGAACTAATCAACAATCCTGAGAAGCTCCGCCTCGTCCGCAAGTCACTCGGCAACATCGGCAAGGTGGGCTTCACCTTGTTTAACGCAGCCTCGTCACTGACATCGAGATTGATCTTGACAGACTCATTGCCAACGTAAGCCCGATTGAAACAACCGCGCTCACTCACCCCAGCTCTCCCAGGATCTGGGGAGCTATGACAACCCATACATGACAGAGACCCGCCTCGGTAACCTCCTCAGCCTGCGCAAGGTGGTCAAGGAGATGACTGAGCTGTCGAGCGCACTCCAGGGATCGTCCGCTCACCTCCTCGAACTCAGCTCCAAGGTATGCCCGCAGCGGCCGTCAGCTGACCTTTCAGGTACTGTCTGGCGGGGTACTCGCTGTCATCGCCAACATCCTCGAAGGTGAGACCGACAAAGCGACAACCTGATCCCAGAACGCCTGAGCAACGACGTCACCAACAACACCAGGAGCTCGAAGCGGCAGATACTCAAGCACGCGCGCCTCCACGCCGTCAAGAATGGCATCGACCCGCTTCTGGACCTGGCTCGGAGCACACTCGCGGAGAATGAGGCCGACATTCATGCCAGTGGGAGCTTACCCATTCACAACTAACGTTACAGTGAAGCAGGATATTGAGGACGAGTACGGCTTCACACCCATAATGGAGTGGAGCGAGTCGGGTTACCGCTTCTGCGTCTTCACCGACCTCGTCGACAGACACAACCTTCCGCGCGGTATGCTGAATGTCGAGCGCAGCAAGAAGTACATCAAGTTCACTACGCACGAACTGGTAGCAGCCCTTCGTGACCTCGGCTAACACTACAGCTCAAGCGCAACGCCCGCATGAAGCAGTCGCAGCAGGAGGTGTTCGTCATGAGCGACAAGTTTGTTTCCTCCCTCGTAGGGGAGCTTGTCAGCTATCTCCGTGAGAGCTGATGGTTGCCAGACCCTCTAGCTTACCACCAGCCAACCTCTTCTCTGGCTCTGACGCCGTATGGATCGATGCCGGACCCGGTCCCCTAACGTCAGATCGCCCTCGTGGACTTGGTCACTAGTTTGGCGGGTATCTCGTCCAGTAAGTTGGCAGCGGAAGCCTATCGCTGACGTGCAGGTCAATCGTACTGTGAGCTGAGTCGAGATGGGGACAGCTGACACACCAGGTCGCCCTAAGTTTGGCAGCTCGATCGAGGTAAGTCCCCAGTGCGAATGGTTGCTCACGCAGATCAAAAATGGCCGCCACCCCATCCTCGAGGCCACGCTGCCATCCGGCGACATCGTCCCGAACGACGTGTTCGCCACTCACGGCAGTAGCCACTTCCAGATCATCCAGGGGCCCAAGTGCGTTAGTGCGGGACCACTCTGACGGACAGCATGTCGGGCAAGAGCACTTACCTACGCCAGATCGCCCTACTCACCCTCATGGCCATGATCGGGTGCTTGTGAGCCGAGTCCCAAGCACCGCTGATCCCAGCCTACCCGCCGAGTCTGCCATCATCTGCCTCCCCGACTGTCTGCTGACTCGGCTCTCCAACGATGGTGAGCTCAATGCGACAGACGAAGCTAACGCCAGACAACATGCAGAAGTCGCTTTCGACCTTTGCGGCCGAGATGGCGACCTCAGCCATGATTCTGCGTATGGCCACAAGCCGGTCCCTCGTGCTCGTCGATGAGGTGGGTAGAGCTCGTTCACATCATTGACTAACCTCAGCTCGGGCGCGGCACCTCGCCCATCGAGGGCGTCGGCCTCTCGCAGGCGATCGCCGAGAACTTGATCAAGACCCAGGTACGCCTCTCCTCATCCCTGCTCATTAAGTGCTTCACCTTCTTCGCAACGCACTTCCGCGAGCTCGCCCTCACGCTGTGCACCACCCCGGGCGTGCAGAAGTATGTCTCCCCCGAGCCAGCTGACCCAGCCTCCACCTGCAGGTGCAGCGCAACTCGCACATGGCCGAGACGAGCGAGTTCACCACCACGTTCCACTACAAGATCCAGGGCGGAAAGTGCAATGACGACCACTACGGTAGGTGAGATGGCGGCGGGGCTGATTGCAGGACTCGAGCTCGCCAAGCTCGCGGCGCTGCCGGCCGACGTGCTCGAGACGGCGTGGGAGGTGTCGGCCAAGGTCATGGACTTTGAAGATCAGAGTAGGTCCTGGCAAGACTGCGCTGATCAGACCGCAACGAGGAGCTCGCGCAGGCGCTCGCGAAGCGCCGCAAGGCCATCCTCGAGGTATGCATCCCGGCAACGAGGCGCTGACCCCCAGCTCCACCCCGAGCTCGTCAAGGTGCTGGAGACGGCGCGTGCGGACGACCCCACGACTCTCACGTACCTCCGCAAGAAGAAGGAGTCGCTCCTCGAGATCCTGCAGGACGCGCTGCGCATCGAGGCGGAGACGAACCCGAGCGACGTGGCGACCATGAGCGCGGGAGAGAGCTAGAGTCAAGCTGGTTTAATGCTTAGTGATCTGTAGAGTGCTGGAGTAGGTGCTGTAGAATAGTAGACCTCAACATGTACCGTTAGTTACAGCGCTGTGCGACTAGTCGTCATCTAGTCGCATCCCAGTGAGTGATCTACATGCTGTCGGTGCTGCTGCTCTCTTCTCTCTTAGTCCATGCGCGAGCGGAGTGTCCGCGTGACCACCTTGTCCTTGGTGCTGCTGTCAGCTCGGTTCAGGGAGTTCCAGCTTACATGACATGGACGATCGCGCCCCAGCCGCTGAGGGCGTCGCGGTCGACAGCGTTGAGGAGCGTTTGGGAGATGGTCTCGAACAGGTCCTCAGGCTCGAGGTCGGGCTCCCACAGGCCCTCAGCGGCACCGTACAGCTTGTCGGTCGCTGTTCCGGCGACCGCAAAGTCCTTGGGCGTGGTGATGCACCCGATGCTGTTGTCAGCGAGTGTCCTCTTGTCTCTTGCCTCCTCGCTCTCTCCTCCGCCTTCCTTCTCCTGCCCTCTCGTGAATCACCTCTGATCCCCTCCCCAACGTCTTGCCCCCTTCTCTCCCCACTCTTCTCACACCACCCCCGTCTCTCCTCGCGTTGAATAGTCGCACTCACGTGTCCATGGTCGAGATGAAAGGCTTGGGGTTGGGGTTGGAGGCGGTCGCCTTGGGAAGGCCCGCCACAACCGGCTCGATAAAGTACGGCCCAAAGCGCTTCTCGTACAGCGTGCTGCTGAGGAGGTGGGTAAACGTCTCGGGGGTGATCTCGCGCTCCTCCTTCATGCGGTACATGTTGACGCGGAAGCGGAGCTGCTCCTTGCTGGTGGTCAGCGCGAGCTCAAGGGAGAGCTGGTGCGGCGGAGGATGGAGGAAGGCAGAGAGCCACCACAAGGGGGGTGAAGGCGGCAAGGTGAAGAGAAGGCGCAACGCACAGAGTGTACACGTCCGTCGCGAGACCGGGCAATCCGTAGTAGAGCGTGTCGTTGACGGGGAAGACCTTCTCAAAGTTCATCGCGACGCCGGTAGCCTGTGCGCCGAGGCGGAGGTCGCACGCGATCGCGACACAGTCCTTGCCGAGCATGGCGACGACCGAGCCGCCGTTGTACTCCATGATCGACTGGGCGTCAGCGAGCAGATCTTGAGTGCGCGAGACGGAGCACGGGGGTTGCGCGAGCTGCGCCTTCGAGCGCCACTCACCATGGCGGCGAGAGTTGATGGGGGTAAGCTGGGGGGAGAAGAGTGCACGTGGCTGCTCGCTATCTGGCGAGCTGTAGACGAGGATGAGGTGGTGAGCAGAGGTGGGGTAGTCGCGAACAGAGGTTGTTGTCGAGCATGACCGCATCATCGTCGACGCCAGACGCGCGGCCTCGGGTCACGTGGTGCCACGTGAATTTGCTCCCGCTTGTCAGTGAGGCCCCGCGTCTGCCTTTGTTGTTCCCGGTGCCGCCTCCACCTTCCTCGTCCACTCCATCTCCCTCCCTCCAACTGCTACGCTCCACAATGAGCGCGCCCACATCACAGCTCTCCCTACCGTGAGCTCTGAAGGCCCTATTATCAGCTGACAGCAGACACTTTCTTAAGCTCACCCTCGCGGAGAACGGGTACCGCACCGTCGCGGACTTGGAGGGCGTATTCGCGACCGACCTCGCCGCCGGTGAGCCGCCATCACCCAGCCAGCTCACAACAGAACTAGGGGTTGGACTCCGGCAAGCCGAGGATGTTCTGAAGCAAGCGACAGAGTTATCTGGTGAGCTGTCCATTACTGTCTGGAAAGCTGACGCCAGCCGGCCCCTCTCGCCCTCAATCTCCCACCCGACCCCAACGCGCCTCGGACCTCCTCCACGCCTCCCCCGGCCCCGTATTCTCCACCCTATCCGGCGCGTTCGACGACCTCCTCTCCAACTACTCCCCCCTGCACACTGAGCCCCACACGCCCAACCTGAAGGGCAAGGGGCGGGAACTTGGCGGCGCAGTGGTGCCCGGGATGGTGGTAGAAGTATCGGGCCCGCCGGGGGCGGGCAAGAGCGCCGTGGGGCTCAGTATGGCACTGAGCGGGGCTCTGAGAGGATCAGAGGCGCTAATTATCGGTAAGCTTCATAATGACCGCGCGAAGCTGAGACAGATACTGAGGGCGGCATGACGGCTGAGCGCATCGCGTCAGCGGCACGGGCGTTTCTCGACTCCCTCCCAGAAGAAGGCAGAGTGGAAGAGCTGCTGGAAAGAATTCATGTCATGCGCGTTGCGACGCAGGTTCAGATGGTCGGCGTGTTGCATACCCTCGACTCATGGCTCGAAAGCCATCCTGCCGTACGTCTCCGTCCGTTGGAGGATCTGACAGCAGGTCAAGCTGGTGGTGATCGACACGCTCTCCTACCACTTCCGACAGCCGAGCCTCGACCTGAACGTGCGCAAGCGGATCATGGAGCTGTGAGCTTGTTGTTGCCCCCCAAGCTGACAGCAGGGTCAAGCTGGGCGTGGGCAAGGCGGCCACCGTGCGGGGATGTGCTGTGAGCTAAACGCCTCTCGCAAAGCTAACGAGAGGTGGTCGCGACGTGCCAGATGGCCACGAAGATGGTCACGGCTGAGAACAAGCCCGCGACGTTCGAGACGGGCGAGCGCGCCGTGCTCATGCCCGCTCTTGGTGGGTGCTGACATCCACTCATTGCTAACGGCAGGCAACATGTGGACGACGGAGCGGACGGTGCGCGTCGTCCTGTTCCGCGGAAGAGCAGGCGATGACCTGCGATACGCGCACGCATCGACGACCTCAGCGCCGGGGAGCAGCCACAGATCCGATCCGCCGTGGGCGTCGTTCGACATTGATGTGGGTTGTTAGCAGTGACTCAGCTAACAACTCCAGACACACGGCCTGCCATGCGACATGCCGCCCGCGCCGACCGACGATTCCTGACGACCCCGCCGGTGATATTCGTGATGCATGACACTACATTCTATTAGAAGCCAGTTGGGCGCGCGACACTCGTGTCGTAGGCGCGGATGAGGCGCGTCTGGTCCTGGCTGGTGTTTTCCGTCTGCGAAAAGGCGAAGCCGCGCTGGCGGCGCATGCGCTGCGTCGCGCGCACCTTCTTGATCGCCTTCTGGAACTGCTCCTGCCGCGGGCGGTAGTCGGAGAGGTTGAACTTCTGGATCTCCTGCACGATGTGGTAGTCGAGCGGGTGGTACGTGCGGCGGTAGTACTTCCACGCGTAGTCGCGCAGGAGGCACAGTGGCGGGAAGAGTACGAGGGAGAACCAGAAGATGGGGTCGCCCCACAGGCGCGCCACGACGCCCTTGTACGCGATCGAAAAGTTGAGCAGCGGGGCGATGAACGCGTACAGCGGCAGCGCGATCATCGTGAAGATGAACGATCCGGGGATCGCGGCGACAGTGTACTTTGTCCAGAGACTGGTGTCAGCTTAGGAATAAGGAGCGTGAAGCAGACTCACTCCGAGATAAGCGCGGCCTTGCCGAGCACGGTGAGGAGGACGACCATGTACAGCGTCGTGCCCCACACCCAGAGGCCCGAGCCCTTGCCGTCCGACGAGATGAGGTCGCCCGTGAACGCGAGACAGGTGAACGCGAACAGCAGCACCGAGTGGTACAGCGCGTTGCCGACCCACTCGAAGAATTTGATGGGCGTGAAGAAGGCGTTCCGCTGGCCCAGGTGGTACAGCTGGGGGTACCGGTCGAGCATGCGTGCGCTGACGAACTGGTCAAAGATACCGATGACGAGGGGCGGCAGGATCGTGAAGATGACGTTGTAGAACGACATCGACCAGCCCTCGTACGAAATCTGGCCCGAGAAGTCGTTCCACCACGAGTACTGTTGTCAGCTATGCGCGAGTTATCGAGCTCACCCAGAAGAGACACAGCGCAAACGTAATGTTCTTGTAGAACGAGTACAGGATGAGCTTGGACAGACGCTGGTAGCTCCACGAGCCGTGAACGAGGAGGAGCTTGCGGAGGAAGCGGAACTGGGAGATGGCGACGTCGGCCGAGCGCGCAGCCTGCAGACCCTCGACGCCCGAGATGCCCACGCCGATGTGCGCGGCCTGGATCATGCTCACGTCGTTGGCGCCGTCGCCGATCGCGAGCAGCGGCGCCGTCGTCGACTTCTTGACGAGCTTGACGACGAGCGCCTTCTGCAGGGGCGAGACACGGCAGCAGATGACAGCCTTGCACATGACAGCGAGCTCGAGGAGGGTCTCCGAGCACTCCTTCTCAAGGGCAAACGTCAGGCTCTTGCCGTCGATGATGAGCGCGAGCTCCTCGACGTCGCCGCCGCCCATACGCTGGTTCTTGATCGCGAAGAGACGCTTGTTCAGCAGGTCGACCGTCTCAGCCTGCGTCTCCGTGTTAATGATGACAAGGTTCATCGACTCGGAGATCAGGCGACACGAGAGACCGATGTTGATGGCAGTCTCCTGACGGTCACCAGTCAGGATCCAGATCTTGATACCGGCCTGCTGCAGCGTGTGGATGGTGTCGGGCACGCCGTCCTGAAGGCGGTCCTCAATGGCGGTGGCACCAAGCAACACGAGGTTCTGCTCAATGATCTCGGCGACCTTGTCGAGTGCATCGGCACGGCCCTGCATTTGCGCGGCGGCGTTGTCGTAGAGCTGCGCCCACTCGTTGTACTCGGCGTCCGGAATGTCACGATAGGCCAGGCACAGCGTGCGCAGACCCTCGGTGGCATAGTCCTCGAGGTGGACGAGCGTCGCCTCGGAGAACTCCTGGTTTGGACCCAGGCGCTCGAAAATGACAGTGTCGGCACCCTTGCAGAACAGGCGGATCTTGCCGTCGGGGCATCTCACGACCGTGGACATGCGCTTGCGCGACGAGTTGAACTCGCAGACGTTGAGGATCTCGTACTCCTGGTCCTGGCCGTTGACGTCGATGAACACCGACTTGGGCTTGCGGGTGTGGAAGCGGTACCCGAGGATCTCAGCACCCTGGACAAGCGCCGCCTCGTCGGGACTGGACGCCTGATACACCATCTTGCCGTCCTTGACCTCGGGGATGACAGTGTGGCACACGGCTAAGAGGTTGAGGAACTGGCGGATGACGGCACCCTCCTGCGTGTTCTCCTCCGAGCGCTGACGGAGGACCTCAAACGTCTTCTGACCCGTCTCGCGCTTGTTGTCGTCGACGGTCTGCGCGTACGGTACGCCGAAAATCGAGCACTCGCGGAACTCCATCTCGTTGCACGTGAGCGTGCCCGTCTTGTCCGAGAAGATGTACGAGATCTGGCCAAGCTCCTCGACGAGCGAAGAGGTGCGGCAAACGGCGGGGGTGTCCGTCTTGGCGTAGTACATGTCGAGGTCCGAGTTGATGAACGAGGCATGCTGGAACTTGACCACCTCCATGGTCATGATGAGCGAGATTGGGATCAGGTTGTTGTAGAGAATGATGAAGGTGAGGATGTTCTCGACGAACTGGCGCGCCTTGTTGGGCATGCCCTGGCCGAGGTCGAGGTACCAGCTCTGGGATGAGAAGAACCATGTCCGAATGCTGTTGCCGATGGCCGAGACGACCGACATTACGAGCAGCAGGGCGAAGAGATAGAGGATCTGTTTGTTGACCTGCTTCTCGACGGCCGTGCGCTTGACAGGGGGCTCCGTGGCGTTGCGCATGAGCTTGGTCTGGTGGCCAGCATTGACAACGATGCCGTACGCCCAGTCAGTGTTGCGCAGCTGCGCCCCGCGTAGCAGCACTTGGTTCGGCCCGACTGGGATTTTGGTGGGAGCGGCGCCGGGCTGCGACGAAGACAGGTTGAAGGTGCCGTCGTACGTGTAGAGCGACGAGTTGGGGGCCTCGGACATCAGGTGCCCACGCAGCATCGACGCGGCTTGCGGGTTCGTGAGGGTAGCGGTGGACGGGTGTGCCTGCTTGATCTTGAGGTTGGTCTCGCCGTCGAGGTTGGCCGTCTCAACGTATGCCAATCCTTCTGGCTCAGAACTGCTGATCAGGACCATGTCGGCAGGTATGAAGCCATCGCTTTCGAGACGCAGGATGTCGCCCACGCGGACGCGGCGCCATGGCCGTGGCTCGAACTGGCCGTTGACAAGGACCATTGCTTGGCTCGAGTTCAAGGAGCGATCTTGAGCATGGCGTTTCTGGCGGGTTAGCAGGTGCGCAGCGGTCTCCAAGGGCACGCACCAGATCCTCCTTGATCTCCTTGAAGGCGGACGCGATGAGGACGACAGCGAGGGGGACGATGGTCGTCCAGCGACCGGTAGGCGACACACCAGGCACCTGCTGGATGCACGCCGTGAACAGGAAGAACAAGTTTGCGGATCGCGAGAACTCGGCTGCGAGGGGTCAGCGTGGATCGTCTGCTTCGGCTGCGGAACACTCACAGAACAGGAACTTGGGCAGGAACGTCAATGGGCCATACTTGCCGGTAGACACAGAGTTCTTTTCGTAGCCCTTGACGCGGTTGCCCTCGGGGTCGTTCAGCAGCACCTCTCGTGGGATGCCGTCGAACTTGTTCTTGCGCCGGAGAAGCTTGTCGACGCCAAAGCTCCAGTCGATGTCGGTCAAGTGATCCTCCTTGAACCGTTGCCACCGGCCGCGCCGCTTTCGAACAGCGTACGGCCCGTCCGTGGGCGCGGAGAACGTGTACGCCGCGGCGGCCTCATCGTCGGCGAACGGGTCCTCGTTCGTGCCACCAAGGAAGTCCTTCTTGCCACCCGACGGTCCACCGAACCCGGCTGGCGCTGCACCCTGGTGCGCGAACGGCTGGTCGGCGTCAAACAGCGACTGCCCGCCGGCGCGCGACGACGTGCTCGCAATGGGCTGCATGTACCCCGACGTCTGCGCGGGGTGCCCAAAGTCGTCGTCACTGGCGTCAGCGCTGCATCAGTGGTACACTCGCTCGTCGAAGAAGGGATCCAGTGCGTAGCCGCTCTTGCCATCGTCGCGGGACGTGCCCGATGCGTTCTGACCGCCTCGAGAGTGGTCTCGACTGGAGCCGCCGAGGAGGTCGGGCTCGTTGTCGTCACCGAAGGGGTCGTTGCCGAGGGGGTTGGCAGCCTTCTGGGGCTGCGGGGCCAGAATGTCGTCAAATGGGTTGTTGCCCGACATTGTGGATCGGCGATGGAGCCCTCAAGGGGCAATGCGGAGTAGGGGCGCCGATGCAGGCCGTGGCCGTTTAGGTTAACTGCCGAGGAGAGGAGAGGAGCGAAGAGCGGAGTCGAGTTGTTGGGGATGAAGGGGGACAGTGGATATGTGTGAGCCGAGAATGGCGGATGTGGATGCAAGAAGAGTACGAGATTGCACCGCAACGGAGTCTGCACACGCAGTTCGCGACGTTGATACTCATTCCGCCCCCTCCTCACAGTTCGCGCGCGCTCCCTCCACGCCTGCAGTGACACCAGCGGAGAAGGTTATCACACGTGAAAGGCCACGTGAACACTAAACGACACGTCACGGTTGTTTGTTTTGACCCCGCAAGCTTTATGTGTGTGAGTGGGCCATGGGCCAGGGCGGAACAAGGCCAGGGCTGGGGCGCGGGGCGAGTGACTTTGGAATCAACAACATCCATCGCACGCGCCCCCTGCTCGCACCCAGCCGACCGTCCCTCCCCCCCCCCCCCCCGGCCCCCCGGTAGCTGCCCTGGGTGCGACAACAACAAGAGTTGTCGTACAACTTCTTGATTTCAACAAGTGAATGTTCTTATCCTCATTCACAAGACGAGTACTCCCTTCCTCGTCTAGACTCTACTCTTCTCTCTCAACATCTCTCCCTCTCGCTCCTTCTCAACACAGACCCTCTCCTCATCTCCACTTGCCTTCTCCCCTCCACCTTCCCCTCCACCCTCGTCCACCGTCATCTCCTCATCAAAGGCGGTGGTACACAATGTCCGACTCTGAGGTCTCAGACTTCCGCTACGACGACAGCGACTCGGACGCTTTCGTCGAGCCAGTGAAGGCAACGAAGAAGGCCCCTGCAAAGAAGGCTGCCGCTCCCAAGGCTGCTGCCAAGGTGAGTCACCCAGTGTTGTGGTTGCGCTCGAGGAAGGCCTGACATGAGCAGCCCGCAGCCAAGAAGGCCCCCGCTAAGAAGCCCCTCGCCACTAAGCGCAACCTGCCAAACGAGTCCATCTCCGAAGATGACTTCAGCATCGACGACACCCCCGCCAAGCCCAAAGCCCCCGTCGAGGACGACGAGGAGGACACTCGGCCAAAGGGTCCAGCCAAGTCTGCCAGTGAGATGTACCAGAAGGTAAGCAAACAAGGCGCTTCGGGTTATTGACGCCCCTCCAGCTCTCACAACTCGAGCACGTCCTGAAGCGTCCCGACACGTATATCGGTTCGGTCGAGCCCATCAGCCAGGACATGTGGGTCGTCGACCCCGAGACCAAGCAGATGGTGAACCGGTGAGTAACGGGCAACACCTTCCTCGCACGCTTGGGCTCACGCGTTCCCAGCTCTGTCACCTACGTCCCCGGTTTCTTCAAGATCTTTGACGAGATTCTCGTCAACGCCGCGGACAACAAGATTAACGACCCGTCCATGGACTCGATCAAGGTCGAGATCAACCGCGAGACGAACCAGATCTCGGTGTGGAACAACGGCAAGGGTATCCCCGTCGAGATGCACTCCAAGGAGAAGATGATGATTCCCGAGCTCATCTTCGGCAACCTGTGAGTTGCTACGAGAATGGATGGCAACTGACACGACAGCCTCACCTCTAGCAACTACGACGACGACCAGAAGAAGCTGACCGGTGGTCGTAACGGTTACGGTGCCAAGCTCGCCAACATCTACTCGACGGAGTTCATCGTCGAAACGGCCGACAAGACCAACTCCAAGAAGTACAAGCAGGTGTTCTCGCAGAACATGACTCAGAAGGCGAAGCCCAAGGTGAGCATGAAACCGTCCCAAATGCTGACCCTCCCAGATCACCGAGAACAAGAAGGGCGAGGAGTACACCAAGATCACCTTCACCCCCGAGCTGTCGCGGTTCCACATGACGGAGATTGATGACGACACCAACGCCCTTCTCATGAAGCGTGTGTACGACGTCGCCGGTACCGTCAAGGACCTCAAGGTGTTCCTTAACGGCGAGCGCCTGACTAAGATCAAGGGCTTCAGGCAGGTGAGCCTTAGAGGCGCGACGGTTGCTGACGTGTGCAGTACGTCGACATGTACGTGCAGTCGAACCAGAAGGCCCACAGTGCGGACGGCGCTGCTCAGCCGAAGCCTACCGTCGTCTACGAGGCGGCCGGCAAGCGCTGGGAGGTGGCTTTTGCTGTCTCGGACGGCGAGTTCAAGCAGGTGTCGTTCTGCAATGCCATCTCCACCATCAAGGGAGGCACCCATGTCGACATGATCGCGACACAACTCGCCAACAAGCTGTGAGTACGTTGCAAGGCTTTCCTAACTCGCAGCCTTGCAGTGATCAAGAAGAAGAGCAAGAGCACCACGATCAAGCCCTTCCAGATCAAGAGCCACATGTGGATCTTCGTCAACGCTCTGATCGAGAATCCGGCCTTCGACTCGCAGACCAAGGAGACGCTCACTCTCAAGAGCTCGGCGTTTGGCAGCAAGTGCGAGCTTTCCGAAGACTTTGTGAAGAAGGGTGAGCTATTCCATGGGTGGCATTGACTAACATCGTAGTCGCAAAGTCTGGCATCATCGACAATGTCCTCAGCTTTGCGCGATTCAAGCAGGACCAGCAGCTGAAGAAGACGGACGGTGCGAAGCGCTCCCGGTAAGCCTCACCTCCGATGGCACGTGCTGACGACAGTGTTGGCGGCATCGCCAAGCTCGAGGACGCGAACTGGGCTGGTGGCCGCAACGCCAAGCAGTGCACCCTCATCCTTACCGAAGGTGACTCCGCCAAGGCCCTCGCCGTGTCTGGTCTCGGTGCCATTAGTGGTCGCGACAACTTTGGTGTCTTCCCTCTGCGCGGCAAGCTCCTCAACGTCCGTGAGGCCAGCCACGACCAGATCATGAAGAACGTCGAGATCCAGAACATCAAGCAGATTCTGGGTCTGAAGCACAACCACAACTACACCTCCGTCGACAGCCTTCGCTATGGCCAGCTCATGATCATGACTGACCAGGACCACGACGGTTCGCACATCAAGGGTCTCATCATCAACTTCCTCGACTACTTCTACCCCTCCCTGCTCAAGCTTCCCAACTTCCTGGTCGAGTTCATCACCCCAATCGTCAAGGTCTGGAAGGGCAAGACGGAGTACACCTTCTACACCATGCCTCAGTACGAGGAGTGGAAGTCGGCCAACAACGACGGGCGGGGCTGGTCATCCAAGTACTACAAGGGTCTGGGTACCAGTGGGCCCCAGGATGCCGTCAAGTACTTCAACGACCTCGAGAGACACCGCCTGTCCTTTGACGTCATGGAGGCCGAGGACAAGTCTCTCATCGACATGGCGTTCAACAAGAAGAAGGCCGACGACCGCAAGGAGTGGCTGCGCCAGTTCAAGGCGAGTCAATGGCCGCAAACTTCCAACTGACCTCCAGCCGGGCACCTTCCTTGACCACGACATCAAGCAGATTCCCATCTCGGATTTTGTCAACAAGGAGCTCATCCTTTTCTCGATGGCGGACAACATACGTTCGATCCCATCGGTCGCGGACGGCCTCAAACCCGGTCAGCGCAAGGTCATGTTTGGCTGCTTCAAGCGCAACCTGAAGAGTGAGATCAAGGTTGTCCAGCTTGGAGGTTACGTCGCCGAGAACTCGGCGTACCACCACGGCGAAGCCAGTTTGACAGCTACGATCGTTGGTCTCGCGCAGAACTTCGTCGGCAGCAACAACATCAACCTTCTCGAGCCCAACGGTCAGTTCGGTACTCGCATGCAGGGCGGTAAGGACGCCGCGAGCGCTCGTTACATCTTTACCAACACGTCTGCGATGACCCGCGCCGTCTTCCATCCTGACGATGACCCGCTCCTCAACTACCTTGTGGAGGACGGCCAGCGCATCGAGCCCGAGTACTACCTGCCCACTGTCCCGCTGGTCCTGATCAACGGTGCGGACGGCATCGGTACGGGTTGGAGCACCCAGATCCCCAACTACAACCCTGTCGACATCGTCGACAACCTTCGCCGTCTGATGCGCGGCGAGGAGGTTGTGCCGATGACGCCCTGGTTCCGCGGCTTCAAGGGTACCATCGAGCGCGTTGACAACGACCGCTACAAGGTCTCTGGTATCGCTGAGAAGGTCGACGACAAGACGATCGAGATCACCGAGCTGCCGGTGCGCAAGTGGACCCAGGACTTCAAGGAGATGATCGAGGCGATGACGAGCGGCACCGACAAGGTCCCCTCGACGATCAAGGACTACGAGGAGCACCACACGGACACCTCTGTGCACTTCAAGCTTCACATGAAGCCCGAGGGCATGAAGGCGGCCGAGGCCGAGGGCTTCGACAACCGCTTCAAGCTCACCACGGCCCTGGCCACGAGCAACATGGTGTGCTTCGACCTCAACGGCAAGATCAAGAAGTACTCGTCGCCTGAGGAGATCCTCCAGGACTTCTATCCTAAGCGCCTCGAGTACTACGGGTTACGCAAGCAGCACCTGGCCGATGAGCTCAACAAGCAGTTTGAGCGGTTATCGAACCAGGCCCGCTTCGTCACGATGATCATCAAGAAGGAGCTCGTTGTGTCGAACAAGAAGAAGACCGCCATCGTCCAGGAGCTGCGCGACCTCAAGTTCCGTCCCTTCCCCAAAAACGGCACCAAGCCCCTGGACGCCGGCGAGAAGGAGGACGCGCTCGAGGAGGAGGAGGACCAGGGCAAGGACAACGACTTTGACTACCTCCTCGGCATGGCCATCTGGAGCCTTACCGAGGAGAAGGTCAAGAAGCTGCTCGCGGAGCGCGACACCAAGGAGCAGGAGCTTATGGAGCTGCTCAAGCTCTCGCCGCAGGACATCTGGAACCACGACCTCGACGCGTTCGTCCAGGAGTGGGAGAACTGTCTTGCCAGCGACCTCGCGCTCAAGCAGAAGACCAAGCCCAAGACCAAGGCCCAGGTCAAGAAGGCCGCCGCCGCTCGCAAGCGTGCCAAGGGCGAGGACTCGGATGACTCCGAGGACGACTTCAAGCCGACCAAGGCCCCTCCGAAGCCTCGGGCGCCAGCGAAGCCTCGGGCACCCAAGGGCACGGCCTCGTTCTCCACATCCGCGGCGCCTTCCGCCTCTGTGTCAGCCGCGGCGCCTTCCGCCTCTGTGTCAGCCGCGGTGTCTAGAAGCACAACTCCGTTAAAGCGCGACAGCACAACCTTATCAGACGATAGTGACGTGGACATCAAGCCGGTCGCGAAGAAGCCCGCCGTGTCTCGGGCCCGGGCCAAGCCCGTCAAGGTGGAGCTTGGCGACTCGGACACTGAGAGTGAGTCTCAGCGTTGAGTGTGACTGACAGGCAGTGATCTCCGAGCCAGCATCCAAGGCAGTGTCGAGGGCGTCGTCGCGCGCGTCCACCGCCAAGCCCAGCACCTCAGCGAAGGCAACCCCCGTCCTGGAGGACTCTGATGATGAGGTGCTCGTCAAGCCTAAACCCGCTCCCAAGCCCAGAGCCAAGGCCGCGCCCAAGGCCAAGGCTGCTGCCGCCAAGAAGCCCATCACGGCTGACTCGGACAGCGACGTCGAGATGAAGCCGGCCCCCAAGGCCGCGGCCAAGAGGAAGACGACTGTGCAGGACTCGGAAAGCGAAGTCGACGTCAAGCCCAAGGCCAAGCCTGTTGCGAAGAAGGCGCCGGCGAAGGGCAAGGCCAAGAAGAATGACTCGGACTTTGAGGAGGACTCGTGAGTGTCTTATTGGTCGTCCCGTTCTCACAGAGCAGCGAAGACTACGTCCCGGTGGCTCGGACAACGGCGGCGCGTGCCGGGAGGGCTGCTGCAACGAAGAAGAAGCCGACGTATGTCGACTTATCCGACCTGGACAGTGACGACTAGACGCACGTGTAGAGTGGTTATCCTGTTTCCATATACCCAGCTGTACGCGTTCATGTATGCTGTAACGAACAATATGATGTGCAGAGATTGTGGCATGGTCTGAGCGGTGGTTGATGGGTGAACCGGCCCGATGCCGAAGGCACGGCGTGCCCGAAATTACCGCACAGATGTCATCACCATCACACACCGATCCAACACGCCACCCAACTCGAACCATCAGCCGACCCTACCTGCTTTGCATTCTACCCATTCATTCATGGCCCACATCACACCGCTCCTCCTCACGCCATGAGGACCCTCCTTGCCCTCCTCATCGTCCCCCTAGTCTCCGCGCAGCTCGACCCGCACGACGCCTTCGAGGCCGCCCTCTCGCGCGTTGCGGCAGTCTCAGCTGCGGCTGCAGCCGTTGTCGCCCCATCTGTGTCGGCGTACTTCCCCGAGCTCGAGGACGAGTGCGATGACTATGACGATGGCGGGTGCTACGACGACCCATGGCGCGTCCTGCAAGAGTCATGGATGTGCGGGCTGGACGAGGGGCCAGAGGTAGCAGAGGACCCAGCGGAGTCGGCCCCCGAGCTAGAGGCCGCGGCAAACATTACACAGCCAGTGGAGGGCGCCAATGTCTTCCACAACGCGTCGGACGCGCTCAACACCTCGGAGGTCCCCTTCGAGTCCTTCGAGGACTGGAAGCGGCGGCGCGAGGCGGCGCCCGAGGCCGCCGCCCCGGCCGCCGAGAACACCTCGGAACCGTCCCCTCCCCCGCCCCAGCTCAACACAAGCGACAACAACACCAGCAACAACACATCGCTCTCGCCCCCGCCCAGCCCGGCGCCCCGCCACAAGGGACACCGGTACAACTACGCGTCGCCCGACTGCTCGGCGCGCGTGCTCGCCTCATCCCCGCTCACGCAGCACGCCAGCAGCCTGCTGCACAAGTCGCGGGACCGGTACATGCTCACGCCGTGCCGAGCCGAGGAGCACTGGGCCGTCGTGGAGCTGTGCGACGAGATCCGCGTCGAGGCGGTCGAGCTGGCCGTGTGGGAGTTCTTCAGCGGCATCGTGCGGAGTGTGCGGGTGAGCGTCGCGGACGATTCCGAGGGCGAGTGGGAGGTCGTCGCCGAGTTTGTGGGCAAGAATGTGCGCGGGGCGCAGGTATGTTTGCTCTGCATGCGGTGCTAACGCAGACCTTTACGCTCCCCGAGCCGACGTCGTTCCACCGCTTCCTCCGCCTCGACTTTCCCTCGTTCTATGGGAGCGAGTACTACTGTCCCGTGAGCCAGCTCAAGGTGTACGGCATGAACCAGATGGAGGCGTTCAAGATGGAGCAGCGGCGGGCGGCCGAGGCCTCGGGCGCCGCGGAGAAGAAGGCGCGCGAGAGCGAGAAGGAGGCGGAGCGCGTCGCCGAGGTCGCGCGCATAGCGGAGCGCGAGGCCAAGGAGCGGGAGGACGACGAGCAGAGACGGCGCGAGCTGTGCGAGCTCGAGCGCCTCGTGCAGGAGCAGGCGCGCCGCGTGAGCGGCGTCGAGAACGTGTTCGAGCCGCTCATCGAGTGCGCCCCGAGCCCGCGGGCCGAGAGCGCCGCCAGCGCCCCGCCCTCCCCCTCCTTGCCCGAGGAGGTCTCGGACCCCGTGTCCGAGGCCGACCCGGTTGGCGCGGGCATGCCGCCCACGCCCCCCGAGCCCGGGACGACGGCGTACAGAGGGCGCACGGACACGTCCGAGTCGATCTACGCGTTCATCACGCGCCGCCTCAACGCGCTCGAGGGGAACACGACGCTCGTGGCCCGCTACATCGACGAGCAGGCCAAGGCGCTGCGCGCGGCCCTCGAGCGCGCCGAGCAGCGCTGGGCGGACGAGCGGGGGCGCGATGCCGCGCGCTACGACGTCGACGTGAGTACCTAACGAGCCCGCTGACCCCAGCGCATGCGGCAGGAGGACCGCCTCGGCCGCCTCCTCGCGCAGGTGGAGCACATGCGCTCGGCGTTCGAGGTGGAGCGCCGCACGACCGAAACGCAGCTCCAGCTCCTGGCCGACGAGCTGGGGTTCGAGCGCCGGCGCTCGCTCGCGCAGCTCGTCGTCCTCGCCTCCATCATCGTCCTGGGCGCCCTGAGCCGGGGGGAGGCGATCGACGCCCTCCTCCGCCCGCTGAGCACCGACTCGGTGCGCCGGAGACGCGCCCAGGCGGGGGAAGGGAGAGCCAAGCGGCTCTCGACGGGCCCGCTCGCCGGCCTGCTGATCGATGTTGGGCCTCCAGAAGCGGAGGAACCAGCGAGCCCCTCCACGCCGCGGATGAAGCGCAGATCCCTCCCACCGAGCGTGAAGCGGCGCACGCCGGGCACGCGC
The DNA here is from genome assembly GCA_023630115.1 of Cutaneotrichosporon sp. PK4640. Taxonomy (NCBI): domain Eukaryota; kingdom Fungi; phylum Basidiomycota; class Tremellomycetes; order Trichosporonales; family Trichosporonaceae; genus Cutaneotrichosporon; species Cutaneotrichosporon sp. PK4640. Next base: position 4,533 of record JAMALN010000472.1, on the reverse strand, counting down.
TCCATCTCCGCCGCGGAGCCCGGGGCGCTGTTCGAAGAGGCGTCCGACTCGCCGCGGCCGCTGCACTCGCGCCGCGGGATTACGACGCTCACCCCGCGACCGCGGCGGCTCGCGAGATCGTCGCACCTGCACGCCATGCGGCGGCGGGACGGGAGCGCGAGCGAGGCGGATCCCGGCGACGAGCGCGGCACACCGACCCCGCGGCCGCGGCTGGACAGACTCGAGAGCCACGGCGCGAGCGGCGGGGACGAGGGGAGCACGAGCGAGGTCGAGGAGGTGCTGAGCAGCGAGGAGGAGATGCCGCCGCGGAGGGTGAGAATTAGCGGCAGTAATGGGTGGGACCGGCACGAGGAGCGATATCGACGCGCCGAGGAGGCCCTCGCACGGAGTCTCTGATACCCAGCACATTCATACCATTATGTATCTTGCTAATCTAGTACAACTGCGTGCAGTGTCCGTCCGGTCTCAGCTCACTTCGGCACTACCGCCCCAGCGCCTCGTACAGATCCCCGTCGTCCGACACCTTGGCCGCGACCCAGCGGTACACGAACGTGCTCAGCGCCGCGAGGAGGAAGACGGCGTCGAACAGGCGCCCAAACACCCGGAAGTCGGGGAGGGAGCGGAGGAGCGAGTCGTCGGCGGCAGCGGCGGCAGCCGCGACGGCAGCGACGGCGGCCGCGGCAACGCCCTCGGTGGCGTTGGCGGGTTCTGTCCCGTTCACGGCAATTGTCGCGTTGTTTGGCATCTCTGGCAGCGAAGCGGGAGGCAGCGACGAGCGCAGCTGCACGAGCAGGGAGATGACGTACGTCGCGAAGAGCTGGCCGAGGGTGAGGAGGAGGAAGCCGGCGCCGACGGTGCGCGACGTGAGGCGGAGGACGCGGGCGAGCCAGCGCAGCACCATGGCGAGGGAGGAGACGACGAGCGCGCCCGTGAAGAGGAGGGAGATGGTGCGGCTCCAGCGCGCGACGTCGGCGTCGGCGTCGAGCCCGCGCAGCGCGAGCGCGAGCACGAACGAGATCCAGTCGCCGTCCCCGCCCTTGGCCTCGTCCGATGTAGCGAAGGGGGAGACGAGGCTCGCGGCGCACAGGAGCAGCCGCGCGACGCAGTAGATCGCGAACACGTACCCCAGCACATTGTAGACGGTGCCCTTGAGGGTGGCGCGGAAGCCCTGGGCCCTGTGCCGCGCGCGCAGGGCGGCGACGGAGCGCGCAATGTCCGCCTCCATCATCTCGAGGGTGCCGAGCTCGGCCTGGAGCGCCGACACCTCGTGCTCGGCCTTGGTGCCGAACACGCGGGTGATCCAGCCGGCCGGCTCGGGGGCCGCGCGGGCGAGGCGCTCGATCTCGTCGCGCTTGGCCTGCGCGTCGTGGCGCACGCGGTAGAGGCTGCGCTCGGCCTGGAGCACGTCTGCGTCCGTCACCACGCGCCTGGAGTCAGCTTGCGCCGTGGACAGCTCACTTGGTCCCCGCCGCCTGCTCGAGGTAGTCCCATGCGGTCACGACCGCGCCGATCCCGCTCAGCCCCGCGATCACGACTACGCCGAGCACGACCACGCGCCCGAGCGACGACTCGAGCCAGCCCCCGCCCTCCCACCCTTCCGCCCACTCTTCGTCGGCGGGCGCGACCGCCGTGATGTACGGCGGGATGCGCGTGAAGAGGAAGATGTAGATGCCGAAGGGGAGGAGGGAGATGAGCACGCGCGACCTCAGGTTGAGGGACGAGGCGGAGGGCTTGGTGGAGACCGAGTCTGCGGTCAGCTCAGCTGAGTGGCGGGCGTACTCCGGCGGCTCCGGTACGTGCAGAGGAGGCACTGGACGAGCGGCACGACCAGGAGGATGAGCGCGAGCAGGATGTGCAGCGAGACGGAGAAGTTGACCCGCCGCGCATGGGCGTGCAGGATGCCCGTCGCGTGTGCCGCGACGATGGCGATGAGCGTCATGCTCTCGGCGAAGCACACGGCGAAAAGGGTTCTGCATCAGCTCTGCTTCGAGTTGCCTTACCGGGCGATGCGGGAGAGGCCCCTGGCCGCGCGCTTGACGCGCTTCGTCCCGACCGCGCTGGGGAGGGGCGAGGCGTGTGCGAGCTCGATCACCCGCGGCTGGAGCTTGGCGCCGAGGAGCTGCATCTCGACGCTGCTCGGCCCGCCCCGCGAGCCGGTGGGCGACGAGGAACCGAGCACGCTCCGTGCGCTGGCCGGTGAGCCGGGGTAGCTGCTGTCCGGGGAGTCGTCGCCCGTGTCGGGCAGGGCCGCGGGCTCGTCGCGCGGCGTCCGGGTGCTGCGGATCGAGGCGCCGCTCACCGCCGACGCCGAGCGCGGGCGCGTCTGCGTCGTCGGGAGCGCGACGTCGGTCTTCTGCAGCTCGCGCAGGGTCGGGGAGAGGGAGTGGAGGAAGCGGCGGGCGAGGAGGAAGAACGCGAGGCGCGCGCCGACGAGCACCGCGCTGTCCACCAGTATTGGGGAGGGCTGGGCCATTGCGAGGTGGGTGAATTGTGAGTGTGAGTTGGACACGTCGCGACGACACAAAGTTCTGGGGATGGGGGCGTGAGGGTGGAGGCCGTGCGCACGTGAGTGGGGTCCCGCACGGACGCTGATTGCGTGGATCGCGGTTGATGCGTGCTCGTCTAACGGGCATGACGGGGGAGGGATCGAAGGGAGCAGCAGCGATGGCATGGGGATGGCATGCAAGTGTTTCAAGAGAAAGGCGAGATGGGGGGCTGCAGATTGCATGATGTTGCTGGCTAGCAAGTGGTTGGACATGACAGCTGCTACCCACAACATTGGTAGCGCCATTTGGTGATCGCCGATCGACAGCGAGGCATTTCCAGAGCATAGTCTCCCCTGATGTCACTGCCACATGCACGACACTCAACAACAGAACATGCGAGGCCACCAGCGCAGTACTCGCCTGAGCACTCGCCACTCGCCTGCGCTTGTGCAGCCGCTGATGGAGAACAAAGCCGCCACAGCGCACCTCGGGCCCTGACCCCGGGCATGCCAAGGCCCAACGGCTGCCATTCCGAACGGGCGCCGAACCTCCAACCTCCGCTCCGTCTTCGCCCCAACCCTCCCTGCGCTCCGAGGTGCGCCGAAGCAGACGCCGCCCTCCCGACTCCAGATGTGCTGGTACAATATGCATAGTGGCACCGGGGTGCGTGCGTGCAGGGTATGCTGCGTTCGTTCGCGCGTTGGCGATTTCTGCTATCAGCTGGGCTCAAGTGGGGGGGGGGGGTGGGGGAGCTAGCTAACGAAGGAGGGGGAGCACAGCTGGGGTGGACACTCACTTGTTGAGTTGGCTAGTGTACAACGTTGCTTCTGTCGAGGCGGAGGTGACGCCTCGATACGATTCCGATTTTGCTCGCATCGGCGGGGAGTGTTGGCGGGATGCTGGCGAGGGGTTGTGGAGGGTGTCGGGCGACGGCGGCCCAGTGAGGCCGGGGAGGATGCGAGTCGCGGGCTCGGAGTAGCGGCATGCGTGCACGGCTCGCGGGCACACCAACTCCTCGCTCGGCGTTGCTCTCTCGGCGCTCGCGCGCTACTCCTCCATGAACAGCTTCCTCCCACCGCGCTTGTTCATCATCGCGACGACCTCGCTGGGCTTCTCGCCGTCCAACCGCATCGCCGGGCTCCCGTCGCTGGCCGTCACCCGCGCAGGACAGGGGAAGGCGACGACGACGACGGCGCCGAGGAACGTCGCGGCAAAGAGGGTGGTGAGGACGGAGCGGTGGCGCGCTCGGAAGTGGGTGAGGAGGAGGGGTGCCATGGGGACGGGGGCAACGCTGGGGTAGCGCCGAGGCGGGGAGTGGTGACGAGCAGAGACAGGGGGATTGTGAGTGCGAGTGCGAGGCGAGGCTTGCGATGGAGCTCGGTTCTCCCCCCCACTCCCACTCGCCCGCATAACGTTAGGCCTGGGCATATTCCAGTGGCCAGCCAAACAGCGTGCAAGGATTGCTCTGATGCAAATTTGATTCCGTTGCACGAGGTGCTCGCGTGGGGTTATTCCGCTCGGGTATTCTCGGCCGCTGGCCCGGCCGGAGCTGTTACGGTGAGGAGAGTGACGTTGACTCCACTTTGTTCTAGATTTTACCATGTCGTGGTAGTCTTGGAAAAAAAGTCCACCCAGGAGAGATGGAGAGGTGGCAGCAGAGGCCAGAGTCAAGTTAGGCGAGGGAATTAGACGGGGCCAAAGAGGGTTACAGTGGGCATTAACCCGCATAACCCGCATAACCCGCATTCCGCCACCGTACAGTCAATTATCGGCGACATTTCACCCACTGTGCTACCCACACGGATCCAGGGCCAACTCACCGACAGTCTCCGTTTTGCGGCCCCCCACTGCCGAAGAGCCGCCCCCCTCCTCCAGTTGCCCACGACTATTTCTTTCCCCCTCGCCGTCTCTTCTTGCCTCCTCTTCATCTCTACCCCCCACCGCATCCTCCCAAAAAAGCGGCACCCCACCATGTACGGTATCACCCGCTCCATCCGCTCCACCCCCTTCTCGGCCGCCCGCGCCGCCACCGTGAGCATCCCGCACC
>JAMALN010000471.1:0-28941 GCA_023630115.1 Cutaneotrichosporon sp. PK4640 | reverse complement strand
GCCCACATCGCGTGGCTGGTGGGCGCCAACGCCGACGACCCGGAGATCTGCCGCGTCGTGCTCGCGACGTACCCCGACGCAACCTGGGTCGCCCCCAAGGTGCACGACGGAAATCTTCTGTGGTCCACCCCAGGCGAGTCGGCCTGGTCCCCTGCCAGCTGGAACCGTGGCTTCTGGGAGGATGCGCCCAAGAAGTATCTCTTCGCCCTCGCCCGCGCATACGGGAAGGGCGACTGCTCCAAGCTCGCCTCCGAGTTTGAGCGCTACATTCAGGTCATCTCCGAGATCTAGTCTGTGATCTGTGAGTTGCCGGTGGAGGCGCGTGCTGACGCTCCAGCCTCTGGTGATCTTCACTTCATGGTGCTGCCGGCGGCGCCCAACCTTGTGTAGTTCTTGGGTATTCAGTCTTCCTCGTTGACCGAAGAGAGGCTCTCTTGTTAGCATGGTGTATGTAATTGATGTCCTCTAAAGCGGCCCAGGGGTCTGGGCGAGTGATGCTGAGGTGGAATCGGGAAGTGTGCGGGGCAAAAGCAAACTTGTGCGAAGCTGGAGGTGCCAGGCACCGATCACACGAGCTTGCCCGAGGTGGGATTTGTAATGAGCATTAGTATTGACAAGGTTGTGATTACGAAACGTGAAACAAGGCTAATGGGTGGCGATTGATGAGGTCACGTTCACACCAACAATCTCTCCACCCACATCTCCATCTCCATCTCCATCTCCATTTCCATCTCACCCTCCCATCCTTCACTCCTCTTGCTCCATCCCCATCCCATCCACAATGCCAACTCGAGCCGATCTCATCCATGCTCTCAACGCAGGCCCAATCACCGGCGAGACGGAATCAGTCGACGCCGACACGATCCGCGATGACAAGATGTTCAAAGAAGGCGACTGCGAGCTGATCAGCGTCGACAACTACCGCTTCCGTGTAAGCCACTGCGATCTGGTATCGAGCAGGTGTGTCCCGAGCTTGACATGTAAGCTGACCCCCCAGCAAAGTATTCCGGGACATGTACAACCTCGGGGACGGGACGCAAGAGTTCAGCGTGACCTTCACCGACCGCGAGTTCGAGACGGGCGCCGTGATCCGCCTCTTCCTATGTGCGGCAGTGTACGCCGACATCCGCTCACGCGTTTACGGCAACTGTCGCGACCTGCGTGAACTGGTCATGTTCGTCGACAAGTACGACTGCGAGCAGGTCCGCCGCCTCATCCACCTGGAGTGCGAGGTGTCGATCCTGCGCGGGTACGGCGGGAGCCTCGAGCTCTTTGCGGTCGCGGCGACGGCGGGCGACCGCGACAACTGCCACCTGTTGGTACAGGAGCGGGCAAAGGAGACGTGGCCCCGCGGCAACAACGGTCGCCTGCACCACCGGATGAGCGCGCGTCCAGGCATGAGCATCTGGGACGTGCGGAGCTGGCCCGAGAGCGCGTGGCGACTCGGCATCCCCCTACAGTACCAGTTTGCGCTGGCTCGCGCACATGGCCAGCTCGCTGGATCGACTGTGCCCCGCGAGAGAGACGGTCGTGATCCCAGCGGGAGCCAGCTCGCCAGCTCGCCCGTGCCCGCCGGGAACACGCTCGCGGACGAGTTCGAGAAGTACCTCAAGCTGATCAAGCCCGGGTGGCGCGACTATCGCGATCCGGACGATCCCGAGATAAACGAGTACTACTGGGAATGAAGTACGTGGCGATCGCGAGGCCTGCTGACGCCCAGCCATGCACCCTCGTGCAGTCCGCAGCCGTCCGCTGGCACTTGGCCTCGTCCACCTCCTGTCTCCCTCGGCACGTTGTATATGTAAGCTGTTAGTGTCTGTTGTAACCGGGCATGTCATGAACACGACTTCACCTCTTTCCCAAGCGTATGTGCCGGAACTGGTCACCACCCAGTTCTCCGGTACGGGCCCGAACCAGCCTAGAACCTCGCCGTTGTGGACCTGGGCATGATTGACGCGTCCTGTGTAGGGACAGGTCGCAGCCACAACCGCGGTGTTCCAGACATGCCAGACAGGGTCTGCCCGCCACCGACTCCACCATCCACCAACTGCTTCACCTGAGGATCTGAGCAATGGAGATGCAGTGCATCGAGTTGGTGGAGGAGATCGATGCATCAGAGAACTGTCGGTCAACAGATGGTGAACAAGGCGGGACCAGAAGCACATCCACTCGCTCTTGTCTCGCAATGACATCACTGCCCGCCTCAACATCGCTCCTCTCACCATGTCGACAGTCAACATCGAGCACGGCTGTTTTGACAAGGGCGAACCTGTCACAGACGCACCAGGCTTCGCCGAAGGCGATTTTGAGCTCGTGTCATCGGACAATGTGCGATTCCGTATTCCCTCTTACAGCTTGCAGGCGGCGAGGTGAGCTCAGCCTAAGCTTGGCGTTGGCTCGACTGACCGCAGCAAGGTGTTCCGCGACATGTACAGCGTGGGGGACAGCAAGCAGCCTTCATGCGTGTCCTTCACAGACCCCGAGATCGAGAACGCGCGGGTCCTCGCCCTCTTCCTCAATATCCTCGCACATGGCGTAGTGGGCAACACGGACGCGGACTTTGCAGACCTCCGCGAGCTCGCCTTCTTCTTGCACAAGTGGGGCTGCACGCAGGTTCGGCAGCAGGTGATCTACGCGCTCGAGAGCGCCGCCCTCCAGGGGAGAGGGATGAGCCTCCGCCTCTTCGTCGTCGCCGTCACGCTGCAGGCGCCCGCGCTGTGTGTACTCATCGTCAAGAGCCGCGCCAAGGAGACGTGGCCATCCCCCATCACAACGTACCCCCGCAACCGCGAGACGGGGGTGCCCGGCAAGAACGTGTGGTGTCCCTCCAGCTGGCCCGAGTGGTTCTGGGCCGCCGGGCTGCCGCACACGTACATGTTTGCGCTGGCGAGAGCGTCGGGCATGGACGGCGAGGTGTCACTCAACTTTGAGCGCTGCCTCCGCGGGCTGGTGACGCCCAAGAACTGGTAGTACTCGGTATGTCGTTGAGCGAGTTCAGGCTGATCGCAACAGGCTGAGACATGTGGAGGAGGCATGTGAAGGAGATTGCCCGGCCAGAGCGTTCGAGTCGAGGCCGAGCTGGCCCCCAGGTAGCCGCGCCGCTGCTGGTGCTGGATCACATAGGAATGAGGGACTAGGAGGAGATCACGCCATAACCATCTGTTGTCTGTACTCTATCATGGCATCCCATGCATGCCTTAGTAATCTACTCAATCTGATCCATGTGCACTAGCTCGAGACACGGCACCGAGCGGCGGAACGCCTCCGCAGCCGGGCGGCATGCCTCGGAAGATGCCGATGCCGGGGTGGGCCCCGCCGGCATTGAGCCAGCCGGCGGCCCCGGTCGACTCCCACATGCCTCACAAAGCACACTTCCAGCCAGTCATCAGCCTCAGATTAGCCCACTTGCGCGTATCTCTGTCCCTCATCGTCACCCAATCTACGCCACCATGAGCGCTGCCGCCGTAGCTACCCCATCCGCCGCCGACGCCAAGGCGTACACCGCGTCGCTGGTCGACGCCGAGCAGAAGGCCGTCGAGATGTTCAAGGAGATCCCGTCGCTCATCACCGTCGGCATGACGGAGAAGGCCCTCTCCGATGCGATCCACCACCTCGGCGAGACCAAGTACGGCGTGCGCACCCACTGGCACAAGCGCATCATCCGCAGCGGGCCGAACACGCTCAAGCCGTAAGTCCATGCTCTCGCTGAGAGGCTTCACTGCTGACCGCAGATTCGAGGAGAACCCGCCGGACCGCCAGATCGAGGCAGACGACATCCTCATCATCGACTTGGGGCCCGGTGAGTCGGCTTCGCTGGCGGGGCGCTGACCTGCAGTGTTCGAGGACTGGGAGGCCGACTTTGGGCGCACGTACGTCCTGGGCGACGACCCCGAGAAGAAGGCCCTGGTCGCGGCGCTCGAGCCGCTCTGGCAGCGCGTCAAGGCACGCTTTGACGAGCGGCCCGACATGAGCGGTGAGGAGCTCTACAAGATTGCACAGGAGGAGACGGCCAAGGACGGGTACGACTGGGGAGCGCCGATTGCGGGCCACATTGTCGGCCAGTTCCCGCACGAGCGCATCCCGCGCGACAAGATCAGCCTGTACATTGCCGACGGGAACGGGAGCACCATGGCGACGACGGGCAAGAACGGGCACAAGCGCCACTGGATCCTCGAGATCCACGCAAAGGACAAGCAGGGCCGCTACCAGGGCTTCTACGAGCAGCTGCTGACGCTGTAGCGGCACTCACCTGGATTGAGGGAGGTGTGTATGCACGGATGAAGTCTGTCATGGCGCGCAGCCACGGCCGAGGGCAGAGGAGGGATGGGGGTACGCGCTCGGGCCCACTGATGGCGCGCCTGCCTTTGAAAGTTTGAGGGAGGGAGAGAGAGAGCGCAGAGGCCGCCTCCTCGCGCGTCACCTCCCTGTCGCCGGGCCTCTGCTCACAGGAGTCACCAGCCCTCACCTCACCAAAGAGCCTCGAGCTCACCTGGCACCGTCCACACAGATAGCGAGGGCTCCGCAGGCGCCTCTGCCTGCGCTTCTCACCACCTCCCCCTCTCACATTACCCATTGTTCTCATTCTTCTACCCCCATTCCTTCTCCCTCGCCCTCCTCGCCACCCCTCTTGAGCCCGCTCACCGCGAGTCCGTTCGCCTCTGTTTCCAAGACGCGCTCGACTGGCCTCGTCCGATACCCACCCACACAATCAACACCTCACCATGCTCTCCACCCCCCGCTCCATGGCGGACTCGGAGGTCAGCATGACCCCCATGACGCCCCTCCCCGGCCAGTCCATTGTGACGCAGGACGACCCCGTGTGGATCGACGGCGACTTTGAGGTGGTCACAGTCGACTTCTACAGGTTCCGCGTGAAATCATACTACCTGCTCGCCGCCTCGTGAGTCATCCCGGCCTTAGTGCCCCAGACCACCACTCTTCGCGTTTCGGCGCGTCTACCTCGTGTTCGCAGGCACGCGCACCGGGCCGTGTGCGGTCGAGGACGGGTGGAGACTGCTCTGGTCAGGCTGCGACATGCCCACCGGGTCCAACCCCACTCCCACCACTCGACCTCGCTGACGCCAGCCAGCTCTTCCATCCGCACGCCAACGACGCCCTCTCCATCACCTTCACGGACCCAACCGAGACCGCAACAATCTTCCGCCTCGCCCTCTACCTGATAACCAAGGGCCGCCTTGGTTCGGGCGAGCAATGGCACGTCAAAAACCTGCAGGCCCTCGCCTCGTTCCTGCAGCGGTGGCAGATGGAGGCCTCCCTCTCAAACTTCATCACGCACTTCGAGGCGCGCGTCCGCAACCGCGACCAGGCGGTCCTCGGCCTCCCCGGGTTCCTGGTCGGCGCATACGCCGACAGCGTCGAGGCGTGCGTCGCGACACTCCGCATTCCTTCCGTCGAGTGGGACGGGCGCAGCCGCGGCCAACCACCCAACAGCCTCGGGCTCCACCCTACCCGTAACGACGAGTGGTGGGCCGGCTTCCGCAGCGACGAGCGCGACCCCTGGCGCGAGACTCGCCGCAAGCGCCGCCCCACCACCACCGGGCCCGACGTCTCCCAGCTCCTCACTGGCGCGCGCGGACGCCCCACCTTCGACCCCTCATCGTGGCCCCTCGAGACGTTCACCGCTGGACACCCGCCGGCATACCTCTTTGCCCTGGCTCGCGCGTGGGGGTCCGCGGGCTCGGAGGATCCGGCGCGCCTGCCCACCGAGTTCGTCACGTTCCTCCAGGCGGCCAAGGCGGCTAGCACTTGATAAGGTTCCCACGACGACAAAATGTGAGTCCAAGACAGGCCATCGTAGCTTACACCAGACATGTCGGCGCGACCAGCGCCTGCTCCTATGAAAAGATGACGAATGTGCACATGGTAGATGTAAGAGGAGAGGGGTTTCATCGATGGACTTCGTACAAACGACCTCAGTCGAGGACGGTGTAGCCCCAGCGCTGGTTGTTGTTGTCGGCATAGCACTGCCAGAATTGGATGGCCGCGCCGTCGCGCCACCCATCGGTAACGTCGAGACACTTGGTGTTGGCCTTGCTGGGGCTCACGATCCACGTGTACGCCCCGCTGCCGATGCTCTGCCAGCGCTGGTTGCCGTTGTTCGAGTCACACGACCAGATCTGCGGGCGATCACCGTTGTTCGTGCCGTCCGCGTCGAGGCACTTGCCAGAACGCTCGAAGCGGACCTGCGACCCCTTCCAGACCATGTGTGTGCGTTGGTCCGAGCAGCGCATGACCGCGAGCTTGGCGCCGTCGTGGTCGGCCTCGGGGCCCATGCACCATTCGCTCTGGCGGGGGAGGGTGAACTGGGCACGCCTGCCATTGATGCTCTTGTACTGGGGTCAGGTGGCGCGGCTGGTGGACTTGCGTTGGAAGTGTCGGCGGGGGCGGCAGCGGCAAGCGAGCCGAGGAGCAGCAGGGTTGCGAAGAACATGGTAGAGTTGCTAAGTGGGTAGCGGCTTGAGGCAAAGTTGTGAAAGAGTGTGGTGGGCTGAGTTGGGCAGGCAGGAGTTGCGGGTGAGGATGGAGACAAGAGTGGCTCGACCTGCCCCCTATTTATGTCTCTCCAGACTAGTATCGAACACGTCGTCGCCAGCAGCATCTCCGACGCGTCCGCCTCACCTCCGCTGCTCTCGGGTGCGATGGTGGAACGCCTCCGCCGACTGCCACTGCCTCGGGACCTACTGGTGGCCAACGACGTCATGACCGCTTATTAGTTTCACAATGGGGTCGACGCAATATCGACACGGTGAAAGCTTAAGCGCGGCGTCAGTACGCGTCGTCGCCACGATCGTCTCCGAAACGCCGCGGCACCTCCGCTGCTCCCGGGTGCCACGGTGAATCTTCTCCGCCGAGAGCTGCTGTCCTGGCAGTCGACAGCAGTCGACGACGTACAACGTCATAAGCTACTCCGTACGCGTGGCCTCGCTTGCAGGAAAGTAGGGTTGCCATGCAGTATCGTGACGCGTCGTGGGTCCGAACGCGGCGTCACGGGGCGCCCATATGCTTCGCCGGCGCCAGCTCCGATATCGGCGTGGCTCGGCGCCCCGGGGCCACATGCAGGGCCGAGTTGAGCGTCGCACAGCTGTGTTCCGCTTCCTCCGGGTTCGGAGGTCACTCACCTGGAACATGAATGCACTCCACCTTTCAGGATGCGTCACATACTTGGAGTAGGCCGAGGGTCTCGGACGGTGTCAGATGCCATTGTATGTCGTTCTTGGTCGTTCTTGGCAAGTTCACGTCGTCCACGCTCTCCGACAATCCCGGACCACACTCTCTTCGTGACGAGAGCTGCCCAGGCGCGCACCAAGGATCCATGGCACACGCGTCGGTTGGTGAGGCGCGTGGGTAGGCGTGACACGTCCCTGCACGATGCCGACATTTGAATTGCCGAGACGAGGGAGAAGAGCGATGCTGTTCCGTAAGTTCGAGCTAGGAACGACGGAGCGACTGGAAATGATGTTTCTTCGGCAGGGGGTTCAGTCACCATGCACTGACGCGTCAGCACGCGGACGCCACTCACTATCAGAGGTCAATTGGTTCGAGACATGGATACAGAGCACTGCTGTCGTCTCTAACGCCAGTGCATGTTCACAGGCGCTCTGTCTTGCGATGAAGCGCCCGGCTGCATCACTAAGGCACATGGAACACCAAGCAGCATTCTGTGTTGAGTAATGCGCACTTCCAGAAGTCTGCCTTTTCCGGAACTCTCGGTGTAAGGGTGCTGTCTATGCAGGAGCTGCCAGTCCTGGTTGCTATTGCCACTACTGCACTGCCAGAGCTGGACCGGGCTACCCCACCAGTGACCGCCGGCCCGGTTGTCGAGGCGCAGGTGGGTGTTGATGCGGGGGTAAAACCACGCTGGGTGCCAGTACAGTCATCGTGGCTGCCAGTCCCATAGAGTATCGGCCGCCAAGCAAGCCGAGTCAGAAAGCATGTGTGACTGTGACAGCCCAAACTTCCGGAAGTCGACGACGTCGGCTCCGGCTTTCTCGGGCCCCCTGACTGACGCGTCCAGCCAAGGAATGCGCTGTCGCGACGCGTCAGGTCGAAAACGTTACCAGTTCCGTAACTTGTACCCGTCTTGACCCACTTTGGAATGGACGTCCAATAGCGGTGTCTCCCCGGCGCATCATCGGTGTGGCCTCCCTTTAGGGGCAGCATGATGCCGTACTTGATCAGCGTTGCGGGTATACTTTTCGTGCATAGAGCGCCGACGTGCGACGCTTGAATTGAGGTTGGTGGACACCCGTCTGAGAACGACGAGGGGAGCCTGGACATGCCGATGAGTAAAGCGGGAGGCGCTAGTGACCCCCGCCGAGTGGCACTTGCCCAGGTGCTGCCTGTCCATCTCATTCACAAAGACGCAAACGCCGGCTTACCCTTCTGCGTCGCCCTCTCGATTCGGCGCTGTACCCGCCTTCTCCAGGAGCATGTCTCTGCTCAGGGGGGCTACTGACAACCTCGTTCGAACGTGTGATCATCCTCCCGAAAGTGCGGAGGTGGGAAGCGTGCCCAGGTCCGAGGTGTCCTTCAGAGGCTGAAATCGCTCACTCCAAAGCCCCACAGACGATCCCATCCTTCACCACTCGAGTTCTTCCCCAACAGCCATGCTGTTCTCGGCCGTCGCCCTCCTTGGACCTCTCGTCGTCGCCCCCGTTCTGGGCGCCCCCGCCAACAACGTCGACGTCAATGTCGAGGTACGTTTTGCCATCACCCTCCAAACGCTGCTAACCGAGTAGAAGCGGGCCGAAGTCTGGCGGTGGTCGCTGGGTTTCAAGGACTCGCTGTGCATGGGTCCCGAGGGAGACTTCAACGGCGCCAGGATGATCCTCGTCCACTGCGACGACTGGAACTCGTACCACGTCCAGGAGAGCGGCATGATTCGCTTCACGAACACCAACAACCGTTGCCTCGACCTTCCCGATGGGCAGGCCTGGCCCGGCCGCCACCTGCAGCTCTGGGACTGCGACCGCAACAACCGGAACCAGCACTGGCGGTACACCGGGAGCGGCTCGTACACGTGGATCGTTGCCCCCGAGTCCGCCCCTCACCTCTGTCTCGACGCCAAGGATGGTGGACGCTGGATTGGCAACTCGGCCCAGCTCTGGGACTGCAGCGTGTACAACGACAACCAGCGGTGGGGTTTCCTCAGCCCTTAGGGGATATAGCGTCTTCGCTCTTGTAGTTTCTATTACGAAGCCCGGGTAATGCACTCTTGTCCATGCAGGTGGGCGGTTTGGTGCCCCGAGGCCCCTTCACGTCTATGGTGTGGCGCCTGCCGCGTACCACAGCCGTTCGGCGGGTTGCGCTTCCTAAGTGCCGTCTATGCTGCACCGTCTCCACTCAGAAACGACGGTCCCCGCCACGCCAGGTGAGGAGCCACTTCCTCCGGTCAATAACCTCATATAAAAACAACCTGTGACACGAATGACGTTCCATGGATACATAGGCACGTTGGGGATAAAGAACTGGCCAGAACTCTAGAAGCTCCAGCGCTGGTTGTCGTTGTCGGCATAGCACTGCCAAAACTGGACCGGCGTTCCCACGTCCCGGCGGCCATCCTTGGCGTCGAGGCACTTTGTCGGAGCGAGGGCGGGCATCTGGATCCAAGTGTAGCTGCCGCTCCCAATACTTTGCCAGTGCTGGTTCCTGTTGTTCTTGTTGCAGTCCCAGATCTGGGGACGGCCGCCATCGACCGCAACTCCGTCAGGGACGTCGAGGCAACGGTTGCTTCCCTCGGGGAAGAAGCGGCGAACCCAGCCCTCGCGGATGAACTTGGTCCGCTCGTCGTTGCATTCCATAAGGATCATCTTGGCGCCGTTGAAGTCGCCCTCGGGTCCCATGCACATGTCGCGGCCCTTTGTGCGGAGGTGGTACCGGCTGATGTTGCCTTCGATGGAACCCCCGCCGCGCTCCTGTCCATGTCAGTGACGAGGACATGTACAGCGGAGAGAACTTACCTCGATCGCATTGGCCGGGGCAGCCATGGAGGGAGCGACGAGAGAGGCGAGGACAAGAACGGCCGTGAGGAGCATTGTAGGTTGATGTTCGTCTGTGGAAGTGGGTGCTTGGTTGACATCCAGAGGGTGTCCCAGCGCGGTATAAATGCTGTCTGCGACGCGACACAGCATCTGCGCACACCCTCCCCACATACGCAGACCCAACGTACTTGGGACTGCTTCCCCCCCCTCCTCCACCTCCCTCTGATCAAGGAGACCATGCAAAGCCTAGTCCAGACCCGCCTAAGTACCACCCTCTACAAGGGTATGTCCAGGAACCTCCCCGCCCTCCGTCATCCATTATGGAAGTCACGCTCCGGTACTTCCGGAGCAAACGCATCCAGGACTGCGTCAGACGCTTATCCGACGCGGTGACGAGCATATTCAAGCATAGCTCCAGGTTGCCGGTCAACACGCGGTGCATGGCCAACGTGCTCCACTTACATCACGGGTAATCAGCGAAACACGCGCAGTGGTTGATTTCAGGGGAGCATTCCGGCTCTTCCGGGTTCCATGGACGCGCCGCGCGCCGTGAGGCACAACATTCCGATGAGCCCAGAATGCCAAGTCGCCCCTGCTACCTCCTTCGCGCTACTGACCAAGCTGCATCGCAGGGAGGTGATGGGCGATGTCCAGCATTCTATGGGGTTTGGGAGATGAGGCTGGGTGGGCCGGAGCTCTCGGGTGCGTGTTTGACACGCAGGGTTGCATCAAGTACTCGATAGCCGCGGCTGTCGATCCCAGGACCACCTCGCCTCCCCAGTCCCTGGCGAGCATGCCAAGGACAAGTTGCGAGGGTGGATCAAGTTCTGCATACAACCTGCCCGAACTCGATGCCTCGAGAATGACAGTCCACGGCTCGGGTCCCTACATTCAACGGATTATCATGGAAGTCTCGGCCCAGGAACAGCCAGGGTTCACTCATCGACCTGCCCACCTATGCCTGGGGCACACGTCACGAGCAGCACAGCGTGGTTACGTCCGAAGTGCTTGTGTTTCTCCTTTCATTGCCGGGAAAGACGGAGGTCGGTCAATACTTGATCGAGCAGGGGTCCGGCTTCCCATAACGCAGCCGCGGGATCAGCTCCAGTTCTTACGTTTCAGGAGAGCCGTCGAACAAGGCCGGGACGCTCTTGCCTAGGGGAAGATCGGTACTCACTGGCAAGACCCAAGGCTCTGCCAAGTCCAGTTTGGCGCTTCGAGGACCGCTCATGCCAGTCTGAAAAGCATAAATAGTCGGCCATCGCAGGCTGTATGGACCTCATCCGCCCGCGAAGCTCTCAACTCCCCGCCCCACCCCCGCCCTTTACCCACTGCTATGCTCCTCTCCGCCCTTCTGCTCTTGGCTGCTGTCGCGGCGCCTGCCTCTGCCCAGGAATGGGTCAACGTACGTACCTCCAGCTCCAAAGTCGGGGGGGCCTGTTGCGCGTTTCTGACAGATCAGGGAGGGTCCACCGCCGGGAAGCTCACTCGGATGACGATTACCACCCCCGACAGGAGGCAGAAGTGCCTGGGCCCGGAGGGCAGCCACAACGGAGCCAAGATTGTTCTCCTCAACTGCAACGACCCCAGAACCGCGCACGTCGACGAGGACGGGATGCGTCGCTTCATCAACGCCGGTAACAAGTGCCTCGACGTCCCTGGCGGCACCGCTGTTGATGGCGGTCGTCCCCAGATCTGGGACTGCGACAAGAACAACCGCAACCAGAGGTGGAACAACATTGGCAGCGGCGCGTACACCTGGATCTCCATGCCCCAGGTTGCGACCGGCAGGTGTCTCGATGTCAAGGATGGACGCCGGGACGTGGGAACGCCCATCCAGTTTTGGCAGTGCTACGCCGACAACAACAACCAGCGGTGGGCGTTCATGGGAGAGAAGTAGAGATAGTAACCGTTTATGGATTAGTTTGTCAATTGTGAAGCATTCCGTCAAGCGCCACATCATAGCCTCCAAACCACCCAAGCACGCCAGGCACAGACATCAGCACCGCCTTGGCGGGAGTCCATGCAATGTTGGCACCTTTTAATGGCGACTAGAAGAGAGAACGTACGTTCCGGTGTGAAGTTGGAGGCTGCTATGCTTGAGGCCAGCGGAGTGACCGGTCAAACATCATTCTGAAACTGGCCACTTAGCTCAGCTGGTTAGAGCGCATGCTTAACACGTGACATCTTCGTGGTTTCCACCTGGATACGTCTTACGCATGAGGTCGGCGGTTCGATCCCGCCAGAGGTCATATATTTTGCCCCAGACGCCGGCTGCAGGCATGCTGAGACTCACAACTCGGTGCAGCCCTTTGCTTTTGGGATAGGAGTGCTTGATGCATGTTAGTTGCGCGCGTGTGCAGAAGGTTTGGTGGTGTTGAGAAGGTGCAAAGAACGCAGAACTGTTGGGAGGTGGACGGACGATCCCGGTCGCGTGGGATTTGGTCCCGTGTACCCCTGGTGTCGTGGATGATGTGTAGGACATGCTCTGCTCTGATGCCTTGTGGCGTTGGTGGTGATTCCCTGGCTTCCCTGGGCGCGTACGAGGAGGCCCAGGCGCGTGCGCCCTTGTTGCAGCCGGCTGAGCCAGGCGACACGTCCCCCCCGTTCCCGCCCACACCACCCATCCGCTCCCTGTCGCCGCGTCCCTCCCTCCCCACGCTACTCTCCCCTCACTCACTCCCACTCCTCCTCCCACTCCCACTCTCTCTCTTCTCTCTGCTCACTTCCATCTCCACCCCTCCTCCTCTCTCCCCCTCCACCTCCCCCTTCCTCGACACGATACCAAACATGTCTGGCGAGATCGGTATCGCAAAGTATGTCCCCCTCGGCGTCGCCCCCCGCCGCCTCCTGCGTCGTGGACTCGCACTGACCCTCCAGCCTGCCCAACCAGGTCCGTCCTCCTCATCGACGCGCATCGCACGCCGCGCGCCACCTCCGGGCCGGCGCGCGCGATGCCGGCCGATGTACTCCCCGATCTTGCTAACAAGCAGAGGCACAAGATCGTCAACCAGCGCGGCGCGCACTTCACCATCATGGTGGTTGGTGAGTGGTCCGCGCGCGCTCGTCTCCACGTCCCTATCCTCCTTCCTTTCACTTACACCCAGGCGAGTCGGGCCTCGGCAAGACGACCTTTATCAACACGCTGTTCGCGACCGAGATCTCCAACATCCGCAACTACCGCCAGCGGTGAGTCGCGCTGTGTGCGCGCGCCGTGTGTGATTGCTGATCGCTAGCTTTGCCAAGCAGCTCGACAAGACGACCGAGGTCGACATCCTCCGCGCCGACCTCGAGGAGCGCGGCTTCAACATGCGCCTCACGGTCATTGACACCCCCGGCTTTGGCGACTATGTCAACAACCGCGACTCGTGGGCCCCGATCGTCGAGTTCATCGACGACCAGCACGAGTCGTACATGCGCCAGGAGCAGCAGCCCATGCGCGTCACCAAGCAGGACCTGCGTGTGCACGCCTGCCTCTACTTTGTCCGCCCCTCTGGCACCACGTGAGTTGCGCCCGCTGCGCACTGCACAACGCGATAGCGAAACGACTGCTGACGCCCCTCCAGCCTCAAGCCTCTCGACGTTGAGGTCATGAAGCGTCTCGGCACGCGTGTCAACCTCATCCCCGTCGTCGCCAAGGCCGACACCCTGACGCCCGAGGACCTGCTCTCCTTCAAGCAGCGCGTCCGCGAGGTCATCCACGCCCAGGGCATCAAGGTGTACACCCCGCCCATTGACGTCGACGACGACGCGGCGGCCGACAACGCGCGCCTCATGCAGGCGATCATGCCCTTCTCGGTCATTGGCTCGACCGACGATGTGCGGACCACCGACGGTCGCGTCGTCAAGGGCCGCCAGTACCTGTGGGGTGTGGCCGAGGTCGAGAACGAGGACCACTGCGACTTCAGAAAGCTCCGCTCGCTCCTCATCCGCACATACATGCTCGACCTGATCTCGTCGACCGAGGAGACGCACTACGAGGCCTACCGCCTGCAGCAGATGGAGACGCGCAAGTTTGGCGAGCCCAAGGTCAAGAAGCTCGACAACCCCAAGTTCAAGGAGGAGGAGGAGGCGCTCCGCCGGCGCTTCACCGAGAACGTCAAGGTCGAGGAGGCGCGCTTCCGCCAGTGGGAGCAGCACCTCATCGCCGAGCGCGACCGCCTCAACAAGGACCTCGAGCAGGCCCACACCTCGATCAAGGCCCTCGAGTCCGAGATCGACAACATGGCTGCCTACCACCGCCAGGGCGGCACCGTCCGCCGCTAGGCCGCCACCTCCCCACGATGTTCATGACCCCCTCACGCCGAAGAACCCGTTTTCACTCTTATCCCCCTCTTTTTACGAAATGCGCCGCGCAGCGGCCGCTAATACCGAGTTGAAAGCGGCCATAGTATTATCGGATGATGTTATACCCTGCCGAGTGAGGTGCGTGGCGTGCGCGAATGTGCAAGCAGGCGGCTGCGCGAAATGGCAGTCTGGTGTGCCGTCGGAACTGCCTCGGCATGTGGCTGGCTGTTGGCTGGCGGATGCCGCCGTTGATGCCGTTGTTGGGCCTGCGCGCCTGGCTGTGCCAATTTTGCCACCCTTCAACTCATCTCACACTACCCAACACAGCACAGCATGAATGCCTAGCCGCCCCAACAACTGATCTTGACATTTTTCTGTCCCTCATTGACCCATTCGTGTCCTGGTAAACAGCACCAGGCTCTCCACGACTCAAAAACCGACCTCCAGTCGGTCACGACTGATCCATCCACACGCACTCCCTCCATGAGCAAAGGCAAATCTACTCAGTGGGAGCACGCGCTCAACCCACTCGACGGGCTGCCCGTCGCCGGCCTCCCGCGGGCGGCGTGGGCCCGCGTCTTCGAGTTCCACTTCGCGGCGCCCCCGGCGTACGGGTACACCTCGCCGCTGCGTATCTGCAAGGACCTGCACATCCTCGCTATGGTGGCGATGTACGCGCACCCGCGCATTGGCGACAGCAGTATCGCCGGCTTCGAGGACTCACTCAGCCTCCCCTCTCCCGTGGTGCTTGGGGCCACGCGTGCGCACCTGGTCCGCACGCTCGAGGTGTGGCCTACGGTGAAGCGCAAGCGGGCGCGCGACGCCGAGATCCCTGACTTCTCAACACCAGACTCCACCGACTCCGAGGAGGAAGAGGAGGAGCGTCTTAAGATCCAGGCCAATCCCCACGCCGCGCGCCTCGCCGAGCGCCTCAAGCAACGACACCGGCCCGTCGACCCTACGGCGGTCCAGGCCGTGCCGATGGACCGCCCCGCCCCGCCCCCGCCCCCTCCAGCCGCGAGCACGATCCACCCGGACCTCCCAGCCATCCTGGGCCTCCTCTCGCTGGACCACCTGGCCTTGCACGACGTGTACATCCCCGATGCGGCGTCCGCGCGCGTCCTCCTGTCCGCGCTGAACTCCACCACTCCCCGGACGGCATCCCTGGAGCTGCGGATGTGGCCTGCCGAACTCACCATGCTCGTCCAATCCCAAGCCCTCCCCCGCACAACCGAGGAGGCCGTCGTATCCAGCGTGCTGCGCAAGCTCGTCCCCCGCGGCGAAGCTGTGCCCTCCTATAAGAAAGACACGCCCTTGCCCGAGGTGCGCGAGGCGCAACAGCAGCGCGCGTGGCTCGCCGCCGTAATGGCGGGGCAACGCTTCGACCTCACTCAGTTCGCCCAGCAGGAGAAGTATGCGCGCGCGCAGCACGCCATGCTCCTCGAGTGGCTGGCGGGTCTGTACGCCGCTAAGCAGGGGTTAGACCGAGGCGGGCGGAAGCAGGTGCGCGCCAAGCTCGACCCCGACTTCCTGCGCGACCTCGAGCTCGCCCTCGCAGACGCGGGGACGGAGCCGCCCAGCAACACGTATGGGCCCTACACCGTTGCACAAACCGCCGCGCGCACCCAGTACGCCAAGTACGCAAAGGAGTGCCTCGAGCGCGCTAACAATGCCGTGCAGGCGTCCCTGCGCCGCATCCACGATGCCGTCGAGGCCGGCATCCAGAGTCCATACACCCTCGCCGCGGGGATGGAGGGGGACGCGCCGCACTTTGCCCCGACCACGGCCGAGCTCAAGGAGCTCCTCGAGGAGTCTGGGGACGGGCGCCTCCCCCTCGACGCTAAGGAGGCGCTGCGCGCCGTCGCCTCGGCCTTCGCGGGCTCGGGCTATGCCGAGATGAAGGAGGAGTTCCCTGCCCTCGGGGTGGGCACGGCGGTCGAGGCCTTCGACGCGACGTACCCCATCTTCGCGGACCGGGACTCCACCCCGCCGCCGATGGTCGTGCCCGACGAACTCCTGGCTGCGCTCGGCATCCCCACCATCCCGTCGGCCAAGCATGACCCCACCCACTGGGGCTTTAAGAATCCGAAGAGGCTTGGAACGTTAAAGCACGAGCCCAATGGTGGGCGCCCGCTCGCGTGGCTCGTCAATCACATCCCTATCGTGCCGCACATCGCCACTCCACTCCTCCTGGACGCGGAGAGCATGACGGGGGTCGCGTACATCTTCCGCGAGCAGATCGGGGACATCTTGGGCGCATGGGGCCGTGGCGATCTCCCCAAGATCGACAACAGGAAGAAGGGCAACAAGCAGGTCAACGACCCCGAGAAGACCAACGACCCCAAGAAGACCAGCGACCGCAAGAAGATCAACAGGATGCACCCTCTGCGCCCCATGACCGACCCCAACTTCTCCGTCGCGCAGGACAAGAACCTCCAGAGCCTCTTCGCCTCCACTTGTCTCGGAGCCCTCCTCGAGAAGCAAGCCGAGCCCGCGCCGCAGGAGCCCCCTCCTGAGGAGGAGAAGGAGGCGGAGAAGAGGGTGTGCTCACGTCTCGTGATCACCGCTGCCGATCCGCAGGCGGCACAGGTCCTCTGCGCCGCGGACCGTAGCCTGTGGCCCAAGGTCGGCATCGAGCATATCACGATCCAGCTGCCGGCCGCCGTGCCGCCCCTCAACGCCCTCGGCGAGCCCAACATTGAGGCGCATCCCGGCGGCAAGGGGCTGCTGCACCCCTCAACCAAGGGCTTTGAGTTGCGCGTCCGTGTAGCCGAGTGGGACGATGAGCTCTGGCTCGCCGGATACCTGCCCCCCCAGGTGGAGAGGGTGCTCATCGGCAGGAACGGGGCGGAGACCCTGGTCGAAGAGGAGGAGGAGATGAGCGAGGACGAGGACGACAATGAGCTCGACTGGGAGGAGATCTGCGAGGACGAAGTTGAGGACGAGGAGGAGTGGGAGTGCGACTCGGACTATATCGACGTCGACGACGACGAGCTCGCAGACGACTTTGACGGCACGCCTGGTGAGAACTTTGACCCCGTTTTCGCTGCGGCGCAGGCCGCGCGCGTTGCTGCGCGTCGCAAGGAGCTGTAGTTGAGTTGTAGTAGATCTAGTGCAAGTGTCCTATGCTAGTCTGCCATCCCAGTTTCTACCACAGCGAGAGCTCGTGAGTGCCACTTTGTGAACAGAAGGTACATGGCCCAGAACCCTTGGTTCTCTGGGTTGACGCCATATTCAGGCACGGCCCACTACATTCCATTTCTCGGCGTCAACCGTCCATCCTGACATCTTGTCATCTCTCCACCTCCGCATCTTCTTCTTCTTTCTTTCATTCTTCCTCATCATCAACAACAATGGCGCGCTCAAGACGGGCAAGCGCCCTTTCATCATCAAACAATCACGACCCAGAACGTTGCTGCATCTGTCTCCTCCCCATCCGCGACCCCGCACGCGCTGGATGCGCTCACACCTTCTGCGTTAGTTCCCCTTCCCCGTCCTCGCACCAACGCCACCACCTCGGCCCCGTCACCTTCCTCCCCCCGTCACCCTCGCCCCCTCTCCCGCTCGCCCCACCCCCTCACCCGCTGACCCCAGTTCACCTGCCTCGGCGTGTGGGCTGAGCAGTCGCGCCGCTGCCCGCTCTGCAGCGCCGAGATGGGCGACTTCATCGAGCACGACCTCGATGCGCGCCAGCCGACCAAGGTACGCCACACCTTCCTCCAACTTCTTGAGCTGACGACAGTTCTTCCTTTCCCCGCTGGATGAGGGCTTCACGCGGCGCACCATCAAGCCGCCCTCGCCCGCAGGCCCCTCCGCACCCGGACCATCACCTGCCGTCGACCGCCGGCGCCAAGTCTACGCCGACAACGAGTGGGCGCGCCACGTCGCCGCAAACGAGTGGACGGGCTACCGCCCCTCCCTCACCCCGCACGACCTGCAGTCCGGGGCCGAGCGCGCGCGCGCCCTCACCTTCCTCGAGCGCGAGCTGCGCGTCTGGGCCCCACCGCACGACGTGCCCCACCTCGCCAGGCGGCTCGTCAAGCTCTTCTCCGCCGTCGACGTGCGCTCCCCCGCGGCGATACGGCTCCTCGAGCCCCTCGTGGGCGACACGTACCCCCACGCGGCCGAGCACCTCGCGCACGAGCTCGCCGCGTTTCTGAGGTCGCCATTCCCGCTCGAGGTGTGGGACGACGTCGTTCAGTACGGGCACGAGGAGTACGAGGAGGCCACGCGGGGAAGGTCACGGTCGCGCTCGCGCTCAAGGTCGGTCTCGATGTCGGTGGACTCGGAGCGTTCGCGGTCACGCGGGAGGTACTCTCGCTCACCGTCACGGTCGCGATCAAGGTCAAGGCCAAGGTCTCGGTCGCCGCGGGGGCGTGAGCGGGGATATGACTCGTTCCGCCCCAGTCTACGCTCGCACTCGCGCTCCCGCTCGCGATCCCGAGTCCGGTCACGCTCACGCTCTCTTCCCCGCTCACCCCGGCGGTGGGACCAGGGCGACTCGTGGGTCGACCCCGAGTTCCGCCCGAGCAAGCGGCAGCGCAAGAGAGAACGCGAGCGTGAGCGGCGCCAGAACGAGCAGGACGCGCAGTCCCAGTCGCTGCTCAGCCGCGTCGCACCTGCGCAGCCGCAGGCGTTCCAGCGCGCCGTGGCGGGAGCGGGCATCGAGATACGCGGTGCTGCTGACCGGCGCCAGAGCCTGCTCGACCGCTTAGCGCGCGCCAAGGCGGAGGGCGCGGCTTCGCCTCCAAAGCCCGACGCTGCCGAGACCACACCTCCAGCGCAGGCGGAGAACGGGCACACCACCGGCGGCGGCCGTGCGGCAGAGCTGCGCGAGAAGCTCCTCGCCGACCGGAAGCAGCGGCAGCTCCGCGAGCAGCTGCTGGCGAGAAAGCGGGCGCGGAGCGCTGTCGCCGCGGCCGCCCAGGATGTCAAGGCGCGCGCGAGCACGACACCTGGCAAGAGCGCCGCCAGCGCCTCGCCGATCAAAGGCGACTCCACGCCCGCCAATACTGGAGATAGCACACCCGCCAATAACACGGCGGAGACGGACATTGCACCAGGACAAGGGGAGGCCGCGGCGGCCGGTCAGTAGATCCACAAGCTATACAGTACTGTAGACAGACGTGTAGACTACGCAGCGTGATGAAATGCGATGCAAGTTCTATGATGACTATGCCAACTTTGGCGCCGGCCGACGGATCCTAGTTTCGTCTGCGCCGGTACACTACAGTCCCTCCTCGGACACCACCATCAGGTCACCACTCCCGCTACACCCCTAACCTGCGCTTTGCGTCCTCGTACACGATCCAGCTGACGCCGACGGCGGGCCCAACCTTGAGGATACTCGGCAGCAGGCCCTTGTACAGCCCGCGCCAACCCTCGTTGCGCAGCGTGACGTGCAGCACGTCCATGAACCCCGTGTATTTTTGGGGGTGGCCCGTACTGCCCGACGCCTGCAAACGCGTGCGCAAGAGGTTGATGGGGTACACGCTCGCCGCGCCGATACTCCCACTGAGTGCGCCAAACGAGAGCACGGCGTACACTGGCGGCTCGTCGACGTTCATGTGCCGGCAGTACGTCGTCTTGAGCGTCTCGTACGTGCCCATGTCGATGGCCGAGTAGGGGAACACGCCGATCAAGCCGAGCTGCGGTTAGCGATGCACTAGCGGCCAGACTCACCCCCAGACCACGGTAGAAGGGCCGAAACCCGCCTTCGCGCCACATGTAACTGGCCGTCTGCTGGACCGAGCGCCACCCCTTGCTGGGGCCAATGTTGGATTGGACACGCGTCTTGAGCGTCTCGAGGCCGTAGATTGCGAGCTGGGACGTGATACCGCCGATACCGCCGGCAATGAAACGTGAGCTTGAGCTGATCTCGGCGGGGTCGTTGACGCCGTCCCAGTACTTTGCGAGGAAGCGCTTGCTCTGCTCGTAGCTCACAAACTTGATGGCGCTCTCGGGGAAGATCTTGAGCACGTTGAGCCCGTTGCCGACCCAGAACGCTCGTATTCCCGCGCCCTCGTTGTAGATGGAGCGGACCGCGACCATGAGGCCGTGCGCAGCGCGCCAAGGCGTGGGCTTGCCCGAGGTCTGCGGGATGTTCATCGTCATGAGGTAGACCTTGAGACGGTCAAACGGGGCGGTGACGGAACGCGAGACGCCGCCAGCTATCCCTCCTGCCAGGAGGAAGCGCCAGGCCTCGTGCCGCGTCTCGGGCTCGTAGTAGTCCTCGTCCTCGTCCTCGAGCACGTCGAGCTTGTCCTCGAGGTCGTCCTGCGGGTCGTCATGGTCATGTGGCCGGAAGAAGCCCTGCGCGGTGCTGTGCTCGGGACCCCCGGGCGCTTTGGGGAACGACAAGATCGGGTCGCCGTCCATGTTGACGCGCGCGGCTCCACGGCCGTCGCTGAACCGCTTGTGCACCTGGTAGAACTTGTAGATCTCGAACGGCGTCGCGCGGCGCGGGAGAAGGATGAGGAAGTCGCGGAACTCGGTGAACGTCACGTGCTCCTTGTCGGGCGTGCCGCTGAGGAGGCGGACGAGGTCCGACGCCGCGTTCTGACTCAGCTCGACACCCTGGTGTTGGAGCGCGGAACGCATCTCCTCAGAGTCGAGCACGCCGTCTCCGTTCCGGTCCAGCGTCTGGAACTCGTCCCACAGCTGCCGCTCCTGGTCCCAGAGGAATTTTCTGCCGTCAACAACACAAACAAGAGGCTTGTGACAATGCTGGCAGACTCACCGAAAGGCCTTCCACGAAACGCCCTTCTGACCTGACTCCACGGCCTCGAACGGCTCGAGGTCGTCAGCACCACCCCACAGCCGCGCGTCCGGCCGGTCCTCGCCGCACTGCTTGACCAGCTCTTCGGAGTACAGCGTGCGCAGGCGTTCGGCGCGCTCGGGGCTCAGGGCGGCGAGCGTGTCCTGCCCCGGGAGGCGCATGCGCTGCGCCTCGGTCGGGTGGTTTGGGTCGACGTCCGGCAGCTTGGGAAGCTGTGCCCAGATGGAGCGGAGCTTTGCTGCGCGGGCGGCGGAACCCTCGGCCGCGCGGAACTCGGCGAGACTCCCGCGGTGCGGATACAGGTCTGCCCCGGGAGGCTCGCGGAGGCTCGTCTCCTCACCCTCCTCAGCCGACGGCAGGAGGGGGTAGTGCGCACGTCCATGTGGTGCCGAGGGAGGGGGTTGGGGTTGTGTGGGAGGGGGTGGGTTGGCCGAGGGTCCCGGCGGCGCGGGGCTCGGCGCGCTCATGTCGGAGCGCAAGATTTGCTTCGGCGCGGCGCTCGGGCGCCTTGGGCCGAGAGAGTTGCGCCGGTGGGGTGAGGCGGGGCGGCGGGGGAGGGGTCAAGGCTGTGGGAGGGGGAGATGTGGGATGAAGGAGGGAGAGATGTCGAGTGGAGAGGGAGAGAGCGAGATGATTAAGATGGGATGCGAGCGGGGAGGGACAGTCGCTGCTTTGCTGCACAGAGGGACCAGATGACGCGCCAGGGTGCAATGCCGCGACCTATGGTTACAGGGGTGGAGCGATTAAGACCCGAGTCACCGCTGGCAGGCAGGCAGTCAAGCTCTCCAGCGTGATGCCAAGTGATGGTGGGCAAGGCGCGGCAATGGGTGGCGATGGGTGAGCAAAGGAGAGTGAAGAAGAGTTGAGAGATGTAGAGATAGGTGGGAAGAGAAGGAAGAGTAGTAGATGGACAGTGGTGGAATTTGAATGCATGATTAATAGATTGTTTGTGATTCGTGTGGGTGGCGCTATGTTCCTCTCTCTCACACAAACCTCATCTTGGGCTAAACTCTCTCAAGTCTTGGCCAAGCTGTCGGCCATCTGCACAACGTGACTGACCACCACTGACCCCAAGGTGACTACCACCCTCATGCTCTCTCCCATTCCACCGCCACCACCTCTCCACCTCCGAACCGGGGGAGAAGCGTAGTCTGCACCGGCCACACCGCGAACATACCTTCGCATCGCATGCACACTCCCCACCCCGTCCCACACCCAAATAGCCCGTCCCACCCCCTGGCGTTGTGGGAGGGCACGGACGCTGCGAAGTGAGAAGCGTCGCGGGTAGCCTTTGACGACTGCGGACCGCGTATCTCCTATCGGCCGGCGGGGCCCGCTCCGCAACTAGCGGCGACACCGAGGAGCCCGTGGCCCAACTGACCCAGCGACCGCAGATCCAAAGGAGCGGTGCAGCGCATGTGCTTGGGCCTTGTAGGCTGGTCGCTGGCTAGTTGCTGCCCGGGAAGCTGGGAAGCAGTTGCACGCTGAGAGGTGTCGCGGATGCATGCATCGTTGAGCACGAGCTGGAGAAGAATGCGTGGGTGCATGCATGATTGTTGCATGCTTGGTGGTGGCAACCACAAACAACTCCACCACTGCGGGGTGGATCAGCCATGTGGAGGTCGAGTCCATCACGTGATACTTCCAAGAGTGCCACCCCAAAACGCCGCGGGGATTTGATCGAGTTTTGGCAGCGACAGTCTGGCTTGCCCCCCCCCGTGGGTGGTCTTGAGCGCGGCTGCTCTGGAAATCGTCAACCAGCAAGTTAGTCGAGATGGGCGCCTACAAGTGAGTAGCAGCAAGCACGCTCCTCGACACGCCGACAAGCTCTGACACCAGGTACCTCACCGAGCTCTACACCAAGAAGCAGTCGGACGTTCTCCAGTTCGTCGCCCGTGTGCGCTGCTGGGAGTACCGCCAGCTCGCGGTCATCCACCGCGCTACCCGCCCCTCGCGCCCCGACAAGGCGCGCCGTCTCGGCTACAAGGCCAAGCAGGGCTACGTGATCTACCGCGTCCGTGTCCGCCGTGGCAACCGCAAAAAGCCCGCCCCCAAGGGTGCCACCTACGGCAAGCCCGTCCGCCAGGGTGTCAACCACCTCAAGTACCAGCGTGGTCTCAAGACCACCGCTGAGGAGCGTGTTGGCCGCCGCTGCGGCAACCTCCGCGTCCTCAACTCGTACGAGGTCGCTGCCGACGGTGTCTACAAGTTCTACGTGAGTCGCCAGTCGAGCCGAGCGCGAGACAAAAGTTTGCCCGGAATTCCAGGTTCCGAGGCGTGGAGAACAGCGGAGACCCGCAGACGACGAGCACACGCTAACCCGCCAGGAGGTCATCCTCATCGACCCCTCGCACAAGGCTATCCGCCGCGACGCCCGCATCAACTGGATCTGCAACCCCGTCCACAAGCACCGCGAGGCTCGTGGCCTTACCTCGGAGGGCAAGAAGAACCGTGGTCTCGGCAAGGGCTCCAAGTACAACCACACCCCCCAGGCCGCCACCTGGCGCAAGCACAACACGCTCTCGCTCCGCCGCTACCGGTAAGCGGCTCGCTAGCGCCTGGGCGCCCGCGGCCTGGGCGTGCGAACGCTTGTTGTGTGACGAGGAGGGTGTTTTGGGGACTACGGTCTTCCACATGGGATGCATTCTGTACATCCACCTGTCGAGGGAGGGGCGTAGATGTGGGCGGTTGGGAGAGTGGGTGACACGGGAGGGCGGAGGGCAGCTGTGGGTAGGGGCAGGATGTGCGCACAAGATGGGGAGGGGTGCAGCAAGGTGCAGACGAGGCAGGGGTCGTGTGAGCGCGCAGACGGCGCCAGCATCTACATCTGCATCAGAACGGCTAGTACCGAGGCGCTGGGGTTGTCAGAGCCCTCGCTCGAATTGCCACCCAACAGTGTAATCGGAGGAGGGTGAGGGTAGGTCCGCACAAGAGGCGCGGTTGCAGCTCCGTAGTGATCGCCCAGCTCGACCTGCTCCTCAGCTCCGACAGCACTGCATGCTCGCTCGTCACACAGAGACGCATCTGCGGCCGCCGTCATCCTCAACGTTACCATACCTTCCTATGCATGCCTGCTCTAGCTGCTCTGCTCACCTCGACCTCCGCTTGGTACACCCACGTTGAAATCGCGAAACCGTTCACGTCCAGTTTCAGGCACGGATCGCAACTGTCGGCGATAAATCACATGACATGACGGGAGCAATTCACTGTCCTCCCACCCAGCCAGTGTCCCCTCTCCGGCTGGGAGTGCGTGTGGGTGTGGTCGAGGCCAAGGTCTGCTGCTCGACGTCCGCTCCAACCTTCAACACCCCGTCTACCCAAAAATGCCTCCCAAGTTCGACCCCTCCGAGGTTAAGGTGGGTACGAGCGCGGCCGCGAGCGCGCGCACGCCGAGCGCAGACGACTCGTGCTGGACCGGGCGCGATGCGTCGCGGCGCGCGCGAGTTTGAGGCGAAGAATTTGGGACACGGTGCTGACGCTTGCTCCGACTTATTCGACGATCCGCGCGCTTCTCCCCTCTCCCCTGCCCTCCTCCTCGCCGTCCCGCCTTCTCGCTCGCTCGCTCTCCCGCTGCCCGCGTCGAACCGCGATTCTCGAATTTGCCATGACAGATCATCTACCTCCGTGCCGTCGGTGGTGAGGTCGGTGCCTCGTCGGCGCTTGCCCCCAAGATCGGTCCTCTTGGTCTCGTGAGTGCGCGGGGGCTGGGGCTTGGCGCAAGCCGGGATCCCAGCCACCCAGCCACGCGGAACCGCACTGACATCTAGTCGCCCAAGAAGGTCGGAGAGGACATCGCCAAGGCGACCGGTGACTGGAAGGGTCTCCGCGTGACCGTCCAGCTCACGATCCAGAACCGTCAGGCTGCGGTTTCGGTCGTCCCCTCGGCCTCGTCGCTCGTCATCAAGGCGCTCAAGGAGCCCCCCCGTGACCGCAAGAAGGAGAAGAACATTGCCCACTCCGGCAACATTCCCCTTGACGAGATCTACAACGTGAGTTGCGCATGCGAGCGCAGCGAGCATGGGCACGGGTGTTACGAGTGTGGTTGGAGAGTCGGAGAAGGCCAGGGGCAACTTTTTCCCCCCTTGGCGGACTCTTGGCCTCCCCCTCGCAAACACCCCCACAGCGCGCCTCTCGCCTCGCATTTTGTGCCCGGACTCGCTGACCCCAGATCGCCCGCAAGATGGCCCACAAGTCGATGGCCAAGGACCTCGCCGGTGGTGTTAAGGAGATCCTCGGCACTGCCCAGTCGGTCGGCTGCACTGTTGACGGCCGCCCGCCCCACGACGTCATCGAGGCTATCGACGACGGCGAGATCGTCGTTCCCGACGAGTAGATGTGCTCTCGGCGGGAGAGCGTGTACGGTTAGTCGGGCATGCATGAGGCTTCTCTACGGGGTCGACAGCGCACCTGGCTGTTGCGGGTGCTTGAGTGCCGAGGAGAAGAGCGGCAGAGCTGTCGCGCGCGGGAGTACAGGCTGGGCTTCGGAGACACGAGCAGAGACAGAGAGCACTGGCGACGACGGCACGCGTATCACAGGCACACACTTGAATCCATACCGAACTGCTACTGAATGATGAGCCATCACGACCCCTCGTACTTCTCAAGGCGCGTCTGCCGTCAGCTGGCTCAAGCCCAATAGCTGGCACAATCAACCCACCTTGCCCGCGAAAGGCGGCTGGCCACTGGCAATGCGCTCGCCCGCAACCAGCGCCGTCCAGTCGTAGTCCTCGCCGCCGACGGCCCGCGCCGTCGTGAGATGCTGGTGCGCCTGGAGTCAGCTACCTTGGACAATCCCCCAGCTGAGCCACGTACCACATCAATAGTCGGCATGGGCACGTTGTGCGTGTCGGCCATCTGGCGGATGTGCTTGGCATCTGCGAGCCCGCCAGCAACGGTAAACCCGCCCGTCGCATCAAACTTGTTGCTGCGGATCCGCTCGGCATAGCGCACGAGGTTCGAGCTCCCATGCTGCTCTCTAATGAGCTCAACAAGCTGGGAGCTGCCGGCGCCCGCAGCCTCGCAGAGAGTAAACGCCTCGCTCATGAGCTCGACGAAGCCTAGCTCGAGCGCGTTGCCCACAAGCTTGAACGACAGCGCGCGCTCGACGTTCGCGCCCATGTCCATCACCTTCTTCCCGATCCCGGGGCAGAGGGTGTGGGCGACGACCTTCTTGGCAAAGTAGTCGCCCGCGATGGCCAAGACAAGGTCGGCACGCTCAGCGGCCCGCGGCACCCCAAACACGGGGCAGGCGATAAAGCTGCGCCCCTTGGCCGAGGCCTGCCGCTCGAGCTCGCCCGCGAGCGTAGGGTACGTCGTGGACATGTCGACAAACGTCGTCTCCTTGCCCTCGGCGGCAAACAGCTGCGCGTACACCTCCTTGACGGCGGCGTCGTCCTTGAGGCTCGTCACGATGACGTCGGCCCTACCATCAGCGCCCTTCTGACTAGGTAGTACTCCTTGACAATCTCCTTGAGATCCGACATGACGATGTACGTCTCCTCGGGGACCTTGCGCTCCGCAGCCCAAGCCTTGAACGCCTCGACGCCGTTGGGGGAGCGGTTCCACACCAGCAGCGGGGGGCAGGCATGCTCCGAAAGCGTGCGGGCCAGGTTGGTTGCCATGCGCTTGCCCATCTCACCGAGGCCGAGGAAGGCCCAACGATTCCCGCGGAGCGAGGGCGTCACGGGTCTGCTGTTAGCTGGCGGGAGGGGACTGGGCTGGAGAGGACTCGCCTCGAGAAGGGGACGGGGGGCGCGTCAGGCCCGGGGGTTGGAGTAGAAGACATGGTGAAGGGATGAGAGATCAGAGAGGTCAATGAAGATGAGAGTGTAGAAGAGAGGAGAGAGAGTGAATGGGCGCCCCGATGTCTCACGCCGTTGTCCTTGTCCTCGTATGCCGTCAGTCTATTCTCAACCAGGAGGTGAGAGTGAATGACAATCTCCATGACGTCGGTCATCCATCCCACCCCACCGAGGTCGAGACTCTGGTCCGGATTACGTCAAACCCCACGTGGTAGTAGGTGCAGCGCCCTGGGCCCCAGATGTCGATGCGACGCGACCACGACATCTACAACCAGTCTCCGTCTGCCTTCCTCCAACTCATCTACATCTACCATGAGCAGGGCACCAGCACGCGCGGCGCCCCCACCCCCACCCACCGAGAACGGCGACGGCGCGTCGGCGAGTGAGTCTTCTGGAGCGCACACCGCACGGCGCACGGCCCCCGCCAGCGCATCGCATCTGCGCCACCCACTGACGGCAGACGAGCGCCTCCTCGCCGCGGCCAAAACGGACAACGAGGACCTGCTGGAGAGCGCGTTTGACCAGCTCACCAGCGTCAACCACCAGGACGGGTAGGCAGACGTGCGAGCTCACTGACGCGCCCACAGGCTCGGCAACACTGGTGAGTTGCTTGGCGACGGAGTACGAGAGAGGGTGTGCGCTGACCCCAGCGCTCCACTACGCGTACGTTTGGGCTACAAGTTCGTGGCTGTAGCTCACAATAGCGTCCTCCACGGCTCGACCGACGTGCTCGAGCATATCCTTGACCACGAGAGCTGCGACCCCGACATCCGCAATCGCCTGGACGGAGACACGGCGCTGCACATTGCGGTGCGGCAGCGCTGGGACGACCAGCCGGGCATGCGGTTGTATCTTGGTGAGTGCAGCTTCGCTCCGCTCAGCTGTGCCTTCCCCGTCCCCCGCCGTTGCGCGCGCTGACACCAGTCGGGTCGCTCCTCGAGGCCGGCGCCGACATGCTGTGAGCCGCCCTCCGGGCCTACTGACCGCAGCATCAAGAACCGGCACAACGAGCGCGCGGTTGACCTCCTCCCCCCCTACCGCGAGGGCGCGGACCCGAACTCGGACGACGAGAAGGTCCGCGCGATGATCCGGCGCGCGCAGGCCGAGACGCAGGTCGCGGCGGCTGGCGATGTTGTCGAGGGTGAGTGCTGGCGCGTGATGGCGCTGATGCAGACGACGACGACGTGTTTGACCCCAACGATGTCGCGTCCGACTCGGACTAGAGGTGTGCTTAGACCTATGTGAAGGGATAAAAAACAGCAGTGGGCAGGGGGGGAGGGGAGCCGGGGCAGTAGAGGGAAGAGGAAAGGCAGTGGCCACGCTGGCGTGGGTGTGGAGGACATGCGCTGTGCATGCTGGGAGGATCTGCACTGAGAATGGAACGTCGCGCTGGCCTGGCGTGCTGGCGTGTTGGAGAACGCGGGCCAGCGCGTACGGAACGCGGCGGTGGCTGCGGATCTCGTCAGGGTTCTGCACGGACATCCAGACGCTTCGAGGTCAGCGTTGCCAGTGGTGCTGAGGCGCTGAGGGCGTCGAGAGCATCAGCGCTGGCGCAGAGCGGCCACCCACGCCAATGTTTAGTGGCAACACGCACATGTACACGAGCACGCGACCAACATGAGTAGCACGCGAGCTCTGTGACACACGAGACACGAAACGCGCACTGCAAACCAGCACGGGATGCATGAAGAAACACCCATAAACATATATAGAGTATGTGAAGAGATGAAGAGTACAAGACCAAAATGGGGCCGGCGACGATGCTAAATCAGCGTGGGAGCGTTTGAGTGAGAGTGGGGAGCCTGGCGAGGTGGCAAAGGCCATTTTGCGGTGAGAGATTGCCCCCGGGGCGGAGGTATATATACCCCCATTACCACCCCCCCTCTTCTCAATCCCCCGCTGGACGTGGGTTTTGCCATCACCCACCCACACTCGTACACCACCTTCACTTGCATCCATCCCATCCATCCCCCTTTGCTCATCGCTCCTAGCCCCGAGCGCACTCCGAGATCCCGAGCACACAGCGATACCCCCGGCGGACCACGTTCCGCGCCCCGAAAAGCTGGGATAGCAA